>JAHRHZ010000078.1:18418028-18487675 GCA_024137785.1 Ginglymostoma cirratum | reverse complement strand
CATTTCTGATGAAGGGTTTAGGCCCGAAACGTCGAGTTTTCCTGCTCCTATGATGCTGCTTGACCTGCTGTGTTCATCCAGCCCCATGCTTGTTATCTCAAAGTTTCACTCTTGCCTCAAAGATGGCAGACTACCTTTGATCCAATTTAACTTAGTTAAACATGATACCCAAGCTATTACTGCTGGGAGGTGGATTGGAAAGTTGCTTCAGATTTCTACCATACAAGTATTGGCATATTTTACTCGTCATCTCAGATATGGATTTTATTGAAGTCTTGCCACAGGGTTTGTGGTCAGGAATAGCTGAACATTTGTAAATTATAGTCAGAAAGCCCTTCCCCTATATAGGTGGACAGATAATTAACAAGTGTTTAGTTAGCTGAGGTCATTGAGTCATAGTTGCAACTTGTCCTTTAACTGTAGTGATGAGCTAACAGTCAATTTTTTCACTACTTCCACAATTAAATTTATTCCTTTTTTTAAAAAAAAAAATCAGGTAGTTGAGGTGAATTACAGATCTAAAATATGCCTGTCAAAAGTTTAAAGATAAGTAGTCTGCACAAATTCAAAATTGTATCTTCACCATCACTGGAAGCCAGGCATTCTACATTCAGTTTGCATTTCACTGGATATTGTTTTTAGTGCCACACTTCGAACCAGAGATTTGGCTCATCAATTGTGTGTTTGTGCATTGTCTGTCTTCACATCAGATTAAACAGATAATATTCTCTTTTCAAAATACTTTGAACAGGGGCAAAAAGTAAATTATCTAACTCTACTGTGGGAATTTCAACCCAGCTTTGTGAATGGGTCCACATTTCCAGGTTACTTCAATTTGCATCCACTTGGACATCTAAAAAACACAAACTCATGTTTACTTCATGAGGCTCTCAATCAGGTCATTGCTTAGCATTTTCAACTCCAGTCAAAATATTTGGACTTTCAAATCCTTTGCTGATAAATATTAGTGATGTAACACTACACCTTATCCATTGCTTTATATCCCTTGTAGTATTAGACACAGTTATGGCATACTGCAAGACTTCTAATAAGTAGTCTAAAATAATGGAGAAATATTCAATAGGAATTCAAAGATTTAAGTTTGCCTTTTTCTGGGTTTCCATCTTTAATGACTAGCTATCTGCACATTATGCCTCTGCTCACTTTCACTTAAAAATTCACTCCTACTTCCAAATGTATTTTTTCTATGCTGAACTGCATTTGCCTCTCTCACCTAACCACATGCCAGCACCCTGTCGTCTTTCACAATCCTGTTTGTCATTCCTACTGTCATCCTCAGTAGATATCACTATTGTTCCAAGTCTCAAAATTTGTATCTCAAATGAACATTCAATTGAAATATTAGCCATGTCAAAGAGAACTTAGCCAGTATTTCCAGCATAACTAGTTTTTTTTCCACCTGCAAAAAATTCTGCACCAAATATTTATATAGTTGGAGATCACATTGCTGGTAGCGGTGAAAAAAAAATACAAGAGGGCAAATTAGGCCCTTTACTACCACCATCTATAAACCTCTGAATAAATTGGATTTAGTGTAAATCGATGCCTTCTCCAGCACCTGACTAGATTGGTTATTGTTTTACTATATACTCACCTGTCTCAAGCCTTAAAACATGTGCAACTGTGGCTGCTAATTTGTTATAATACCAAGCATTGCATAAGTGGGGTCTGGTCATCCGTCCGAGTAGCTAACTAACCTTCTAATCCAGTTAACCATGCTGCTCCCCCAGTGACAACTCAGATGAAACAAAGCAATTCTTTGATGGTGCATTGAAGCTGCATAGTTAGGAATGAAGAGATCATGGTAAACTGCATTGACTGTGGTCATGGGAGGAACACTAGTTTAAGCCATTTCGCCCTTCAAACCTGTTCCACAATTTAATCAAGGTCACAAATTCAGCCATAATCAAACTGCATTTGTCCCCATCTCAAAATCTTTGGCTAAGGAATAGGAACCGGAGGTAGTCAACAATTTCATATTCTTATGGCATGAGTTCCAAGTGCCTACCACATTTTCCATGTAGAAAAGGTTAATTTAATTACTGAAATATTGCCCTGGGGTTTTAGATTCTGGCCCCTTATTCCTAGACACCCCAATCAACAGATTTTTCTCCTAGTCTACCTTATCTGTTTGTCTTAAGATGATTGAAGATCTCATTTTTGATGGACGTTGTCAAATGGCTGAACTGAACTGGTAAAATCCAACTTCAGGATGAGTAAATATTAGGCAGCCCAGTGCCATCTGGTTTTTCCATTGCTTAAACCATTAAATGGTTCCATCTCCCTAACAAAGGGAAACTCCCCTATCACTAATGATTCACAATGCAAACTGGAACAAGGAAATCAAATTCTGAAGTTCAAAAGCAAAGCGACATCTTTTCATTCTCAAACTTCAGAACCCAAGACAAACAGGAGACATGTTCAAGTGTACAGTGTGCATGCATTTGTTACCTGACACTCCTACTGGTCAGTGCGAACTATAAGGAGAAAGAAAGGAGGTTAGCAAAAATGGCAGCACATCCACAATTCAGAATTTCTTCATGCAAACTCCATAAGTCTGAAGGAAATGTCAACCAGTCTGAGATTTGGCAGTAGGAATCTTTCCAGAGGCCTTTTACAGAATTCTAGGCTTCACTTTGTCCAAGTAGACTCCGTTCCTCCGGTACTTAAAGTTCATTTTTACTGACGTAATTCGATTTAAACAGTACCATTATACCTCTCCCCAATGCAGCAGAAACAGTGATGGTCATTGACATAATGACAGAAGATGTTAACCTAGTTTGAGAGTTTTAAATCTTTGAAAAAAGCTCACTAGCAAGGACGTTAAAGTGTCATTGAAAAATAAAGTACATCATTCTCCAACCACTGGCAATTCCTGTATTGAAAGCGAAGGGCTATAACATTTCATTTTTTTAAAAAATGCATGATATATAAACTAAATGTTCAGAAAGCATAAAACCTGTACCCTATACAAAAGTCATGCAATAACAAACTGAAGCAGGAACCTGGTTTGTAATGAAAACATTTCTTAGAAAATGCACAATAAATGGAAAGCTGTCACTTCAACTTCCAGAATTTAAGTCAGTAGCTATTAATAACTGAAAAACTGATTCAGAAATAGGTCCATGAATTATGTTAAAATTAAGTTACAACCCTCCAAATAATTAAGGACAACATTTTGGAACAAAATGCAAGCCAAGTCTAAGGTGATTGTCTGAAATATTTATCTACTTGACCATAGTATGTCAGATCTAAATATCTATTAGGATTGCCAACATATACAAGTGGTTGTTCCACAAAGACAGCACAGCCAACAGACTTAGTGTTTGAGATTGCCCCAAACTGAAGCTTAAGAAAGGGAAAGTGCAGACTGTATATATTTAACAGTTTTATACAGGTGATAAATCTAAACTAGGTAATTATACATGTAATGAGGTTAGGCTTCAATTATACAGGAAATTGACAAGACCACATTTCATATAGTGTATAATTTGGATCCACTTATTTTTAAGTGAAGGATTATGTTGTAGGCTGTTCAGAGGAGTAAATTTATTAGCTTGATACCTAGGATGAAGGAAAGACTGAACAGGCTGCTTGCTTCCTGTGGAGTTTAGAAGACCCTGAGTAATCTTGTCAAATGGGTGTGAAAAGTTTTTTTGTGGGTCAGTCCAAAACTAAGAGACACTTAGTCAGGGATTGCCCTTATAAGACACAAGCAAGGAGTTTTTTTTGGTGATATGGGTACAAACAGATACAATTTAATATTGAGGAAGCATCAAGTTACTGCATGCACCTTGGGTGAGGGACCATGTGCATAGGAGCCAGCTCCAGCTGTTGATCTCGAATAGACTTGCCAGGGAGAGATAGGCTGGGAGGATAGAAGGAAAGGCTAAAAAAAAAGGAAGAGTCTGCGACAGAAAGACTGGATTGCTCATTAAATAGCCAGTACGGACAAGATGGGCTGAATGACCTTCAAACAGGAGAGTTCAAGTGATAAAAAGAGATGGTGGTACAATGTATCATCTTTTTTCACCAAATTTCTGTATTTCCAATCAAAGCTTTCCCTCCATCTCCTTACCCCACTTCTGTACAGAAAGATGCAAGTGGACTGTAATAGATTAAATTAGTGGAAATACTGACTAATGAAGTTCAATTTGGTGAAATGGATTGATCATAGTTCATGTGAACCTAACTGTCTTTTTTTTAAAAAAGGACTTCTACTGGTCATGCTACACAATCTCTTAACATTTGAGCTAGCCTGTGTAAAATTATTACAAATCTGAAAGAAAGTGTTTATGAAATCTTTAGTAGATTGCAGCAGTTGCAGAACTAGTTACCTTGGTATCCTTCAGGGTAAAGGAATATGGGTGTAGGGGGTAGCTGCAACATTGTAAGCAATAGAAATCTATTTATAGAAATAAATGTAAAGCCAGAGCAGTTATGGTACCAAAACTTCAACCTTCGTGATTCCCAGGGATCGGTTTGACACTCAGTCTTACAAATGATTGGATACTATCACTATTCATAGAATCCATGTGATGTGGAAACAGGCCAGTCCAACAAGTCCACACTGACCGCCCGAAGAGCAATCACCCCCCCCGCCCTGTAACCTTGCATTTCCCATGGCTAATATACCTAACCTACACATCCCTGAACACTATAGGCAATTTAGCATGGCCAATCCACCTAACCTGCACATCTTTGGACTGTGGAAGGAAACTGGAACACCCAGCAGAAAACCATGCAGACGTGGGGAGAATGTGCAAACTCCACACAGACAGTTGCCCGAAGCTGGAATTGAACCTGGGTCCCTGACACTGAGGCAGCAGTACTGACTACTGAGCCATCTTGCTGCCCCAAACCTCAGATAATACCAAGGTGGAATTACATCACATGATGCTGATTAGAGCAAGTTATAATCAAGTCTGGACAAATTGTGCGCATTGTATTTAGAACAGTGCACACATGTTCTTCAAATGAATGCACATGCATTATGGACTGCAGCTGCAGGTGTCAGCTAACACTGCTGTATGACTAAGGCAATTAGAGGGATTTACTCACTTCAGCCACCATTAGCTCAGTATCAGTCCTTCTCTTTAAATTGTTTCATTGAAGTCCACAAAGAACATCAAAACACAATGCAATCATACTGACATTACCTGCCTTGAAATTCATAGCTATTTGTCAGCTCATGTTACACCCTTTTGTACTACTGATAAGGGTCTTAGTTTTTTAGGCTGTTATACTTGCTTCAGTTTCAAAACTTGGGTGAAATGAAGATACATGAAATTGGTTATTGCACCGTGACAAAAACAATTTAAAATGTAGCACTGAGTTATATCATGCTTGAAAATCGTGGCAGTGAGCTTCATGACCAAGTAAGGCAGTTTTCAAAAACAAAAGTGCCAGCAATTGTGGGGGAAAATGGTTCACACGTTGAAGCGTGATAATGTACATCAAGCAGGTTAGATATTTAACTGATCTGCCATTAAATCCAGGTGTTAACACAGGAAGGTGCTCAAAGATTGCATTCTCAAAAATCAGGTGTACTGCCAGTTACAGAATAGTGGCATAGTGGTAATCTCAATGGACTAATAATCCAGAGCACCAGGTTAACATTCTTGGGACATGGATTCAAATCCCATAATAGCAGATGGTGAAATTTGAATTCACTAAATCTGAAATAAAAAGCTGGTCTAATTGCAACCACGTTGCCAACCCACTGTCAACTGTATTTTTTACAACATTTGGTTCATTAATGTCCTTGCATGGTGTGGCCTGTGACTCCAGACACTCAGCTTCATTGTTAACACAACTGCATTCTGGGCAATTAGGGATGGGAAGTAAATGTTGGCCTAGCTGGAAATATCCATATCTCATGAACACATCTTTTTATATATTGAATTCTAGACATTTAATGACTTCAGTTAAGTACTGCTTGTAGGACTCGGACTACGGAAGTCCAGCCCTTCAGTGTCACTTTGAAGGGTTTCAAACTTGATTTTTTCCTTTCTATTCTACCAGAATAAGAGTTGATTTTTTGCAATACAAAATATTCAGGGCAGCACTCTCCCTACATCTGAATAGTTATATCAGCTCATAAGCACTTCACTGGATTGGATTTGTCTGATTAGGTTAGGCTCATTACTTTTCAGGTTTTAAATTGTGGTCAAAGACAAATAACTGAAAAAAGGTGTAAACAGTCACAATTACATTAAAAGTTGTAAAAATCTGACCACTCATGTGTATTTGACTAGAGCCAGTATTAAATTACTGAAGCAGATATTTTGGCAGACTCAAGTCCAGTATTAAGTCACTCAAGAATTTTCAGGTTCACCAATGGAAGAACAGTTTAAAGATTCAAACATGCAAAAGTCAGCAATTCCAGTCAAAGCATGCTACAGTGTATGTGATTTGCCCAGCATATTAGATCTGAGCTAATGTCAGCTGGTGCTGTAACAGCCATGTATTTAATCATGGCCTTCACTGTCTTTTTATAGAGGAACTCATTCCTTCCCCACTTGGACTCCTACTGTGCACCTATTTGTCACATGCTAGAGAGAGTTCTTAATTTCTACACTTCTTGCAAAATTCTGCTATCTCAAATGTTTAATTCATTAATTCAGTTACTCAAGAGCCTCTCGTGACAGAAGTAATTGGGAAACAGTAATAGTTAAAAATCAAACTCTCCTGGCCCAGGCACAAGTACTGATTATAGGAGACCAAAGGTCCCTTTCGATAACAATACAACAGTTAAGTGTTTTTTGCCAACAGTGAAGTCAGTTTAGCTATTGCCATCTCAATTAAAAAACTCAATTTGGATCCAGTTCTTTAATTAGGATGTGGGGCAGAGGAGATTTTTCTCCTCACTAGCCTCTGTACTATCCATATGGACTCTGCATCCTTAATGATAGAGTTTAGCCAAATAAGATACCAAGTTCACTGGTCAGTTGCTACTGAAATATTCTAGAACCCACTACTAGCCGCAATGTGTAGCTGTTTGTTTTTTCGGTTTGAGGGGTGGGGTGGTGGTGGCGCTAGTGGAAATTCAATGTTTACCACATTGTAGTTATCCAGACTTGAAATGCACATGGATCATGACTCTGAACTCCCATAGAAATAACTGGCAAAAGATGACCAACAACTATTGAATTATACCCACAGGAAGGACCGAATAACACCCTTTGCAGAGTCTACAATACCTAGCTATAGTCAAAGCCCATGTTTAACCATTTTAGGCAGGAGCACACAACCTTCTTTCACTACAGGGAATAGTCCCAGCCTCAAGCTCATGTCTGATGCATTCAGAATATTAGCGATTCAAATTTTAATTTGAAAAAACTAAGTAAATACTGTTAAACTCAGGAATTCAAAGACTAAAGATTTATTCTGGAAGAGGTTTTCACATTCCACTGCGTACCCATAGTCCCTTCAAGTTTTAGCTCCTGCACATTATTACAGAGTAAGCCAAGAGCATAGCACTCCAATGGCTTTCAAATGCTATTCAAGGTTCCATGATCGATAACAATCTTGTAGCAGGTTTCACAGAACAGGTCAGACTTCTGCCCACTTGCAAGATATTGACATAATAAAATGGATTCTAACAAACTGCAATGACTGGAACCAGGTTCACATGCTTATTAAAGCAATATGTACATCTGTTTTACACAACAAAAACAGCCAACTAATCTGACAGAAGTCACACTTACTGTTTAGTAAAGTTAAAAACTACTTTGGCATGGCAGCAAGTTACATTAGGGTGAAATAGTGGTGTTAGTTCATGCAAAGCATTCAGCAGTCTACAGATGAAACAAAGATCAGGACAGTTAGCAGTATTGACAATGAAAACCAGTTAACAAAGATACCAATTTAAGCTTGACCTCCAAACCATGCAGGGTTATTTTAATAAGAAAACTCACTAGCTTAACTGGGCTATTTTCCAACAAATATGGAGAGAAAAAAATAATTGGAATATGCTCAATATTCCAGTTAACCTAGAATCTTACTTACGTGAGTCTGGGCACTTTTCATCTTTCCCAGTTGCAAAGTCCTAGATTTAAAAACAGCATTAAAATATCATTAGCCTGATAAAAGAAAACAAAATCATGGTTGCAGACTGAGTTTAAGTTATTAAAATTCAGAGTAATAGGAGTAGAAGCATAGTACAAAGTAAATTGAGCAATTGAGTGTATTTTAGGTACAATTAAGCTTGCTATGAACAAGTTACAATATAATTCATTAGTGGACATTCAGCTTCATGTGACCAATGTGTCATGAAGCCACTAATACTGCACCATTACAGAGCAAGATCCTAGATACTCAAATGACCCAACATCGAGGTGAGAAGATACAAACCGTCTATGGTCACAACTCCACTCAGTGGAATGAATGCTTGAAAGTCAGGAATAAAATAAACAAACACGTTAAGAGGGAAACAATGTCAGGATGAGAAAATATTATGAACATATTTGAGGAATTTTAAGCACAAATTGTTGTAGGGGAATGGTATACCATTGCCAAATGGCTCAGGCTAGAGGAGGACAGTAGAATATCTCTGGTTAATAACTATTCCAGAGAGACAGGTCAGTCAAAAGACTTAAAAATTCCACTACAGCATTACAACAGAGACATCACTGTAATCACTGTACAGCAGTCAGTCAAGGACTTGTTACTCTGTTGGGGAGCACAGCATACATATATTCCCAAAGCACAAAAATTACAGGAGTAGAAACAAGTTGCATTTCTGTAGAGTATTTTATTATCTCAAGATGTTCCAAAACATCTTACAAACAAATGGAACAATTCTGAAGTTTAGAGCAGTTAAAATATAGAAAACAAAGCCAATATTTGCACATCAAGTTCCCACAAATAATGTGGGAAAACAGCAAATGTGTCATTTAAAATGGATGCCCGATTGAAGGCCAGAACACTGGGATAAACATCTGTTCTTTGAACTAAAGCCATAGGATCTTTTACCTTCTAGACAGAAGATGTGCGCTTCAGTTTAATAGTGCACCTGAAAAGCACTACCAATTACACTACAATGCTCCCTTAGTAATCCATTGAAATACAATCCTGATTTTTGCGCTCAGATCTCTGGAGTGGAATTTGAACCCACAATCAAACTCAAGCCTTCAAGTTAGCCATAGAGGAAGACTTCAGTAGGCAAATTAGAAAAGTACACAATAGCCTGAATCTTCCAATAGCCACATCTGCTATCGAGATAGGAACTGTGTGTGGGGAAGCTGAGGAACTCCCAACATAGCTGATTGAGGGAATTGCATAGGAAATTGAAATTACTGCTTCAATTTCCCCATGCCTGGAATCCTCCAAAAGTATGCATTTTAATTGTAAAGTTTAGCAGGGTCCTACTGCAATTAGATAAGAGTTAGAAACAGGAGTAAACTGCTAAGCCCCTCAAGCCTGCTTTGCCATTCAATAGGATCATGGCTGATCCAACACATTCCTCACATCCATTCTCCTCAATGGCAAGAGTTACTCCTAAAAGTTAACTTTTCAAAAAAAAAAAAAACAAAACAAACTGAGCCTCAAACTTACACTGCTGAACACCCACTCCGACACCTTGTTCCAACTCAATGTTTTTTCCCATAGCATTGTGTCATCCAGACAGGTGATTGATTGCCAACCAGCACTCTTCGTGTAGCATAAACTGCTGACAGTTTGAAATTTGGTATTACTAATCAGTGACTTTTTATTAATTGCTGCTTGTGGAATGTAAAGCACAAAAATTAGCCACACCATGTTTCAGAAAATGCTGTAAAGGAAATGCCGTTGTGCATATGGATTTAGAGTGGGTATTTCACTAATAGGTACCATACTTGGTTGGAAAAAACTAAAAAAAGTTCATGATATTAAGATGCAGACTGGGGCCTAAACAGCAGCATAAGAGAAATACTATTGTTTCCCTAGATTGGGGTTTCAAGTCATTAGAAGGCACGAAAAAGAAAACACCAATATTTGTAAATAATTGATTTGAAATGAATGATTCAGAGAAAGACAGGCAGCCAAGTAAGAACTCTGTAGCTGATTTTGTCAGCACTTGATCAAGAACATCAGAGTGTAGCACTTTTAGCTATCTGAACCAGACTAAATTTCATAATTAATCTAAAAAAATTGAGAACATTCAGCATGCCTTTACTGACTGAGTGGTGATAACATAATTCCATGCCAATTACAGCCAGTGACTTCAATCAAACTTCCAATGTCTCAAAAAAAATTAAAATAAAAATAAAAACCCACCAAAACTCTCAGGTGGGAGATTAAAATTGACTGGACATTAACATACTGCTTAAAGCAGTATTTTAACTTGGTAGAGGAACCTACTTTCCAGTCAGTATTGTTGGAACAGGTATTTACTCCAAATAAAGCTGTAGTCTTCAGTTCCCTAACATATTCACCCCCTTCTCTGTTTATTATCAGTGTGTAATAATCAATTGCAACTCTGGTGTCTATTTTGCAGTTGACTGAGACTGACTTTCACCAAGGCCATCTGATTTCACCTTTGAATCAGAGACCTCCATCCCTCTCTGCTCATCTACGAGTGAAACCCTAAACCAAATCTATGACCATCATTGGATTTAATTATTCTGGTATCTTTCTGGCTGGCTTACCACCTTCCAACAGTCCTAAACATCATCTCATCCAAAACTTAACTGTATCCTAATACACACCAAATCACTGTTCTGCTTACAGACCAACAGTGGCAGCCAATCCACCAATGTAATTTTATAATTCACATCCTGGTTTTGAAATCCCTCCATGACCTTAACCCTCTTGCCTCTAATTTTCTAGAAAACGCTATTTTGTTCATCTCCAATTTTGGCCTTTATGCATCCTGAATTTTAAATTATTATGCCTTCAACTGATGAGGCCCTAAACTTGGTATTCTTGCACTTCACTGAAATGTTCAACATGAAATATTCCAAAACAGGCTTTCCTTTTCAGCAGTACTACTGATTAGTGGTTTGGTAGTACTCTGAACATTCCTCTCTAAGCCTCTCCATCTGTCTACCCCAAGTGTATAATCATACCTATATTCACAATACTCAGATGAAGTAAACCTAGTTTCAGATGTACACCTGAAACCTAACTTGTATTTTTCTGACACCTGCTTTATTCATTCTCCATAACCTACAGGAGCTTAAGTTCCCTTCCCTGGGCAATGTGATGACTCAAAGTCTGGACTGGAACTTGAACCCAAAGAGACTAGCGGAGATGCATTCCTGGAGGAATGACTAAAGACAGTGCAAACACAGAGGGTGGTATTCAACAATCAAAAAAAAAAGAGCATGTTCGTCACATCTAAAGGCTTTCAAATCTAGTCAAAGTATCCATACAGAGCTGGAATGGAAACAGCTTTTCAGGTGACCAAAAAATCTTCCACATTTTCCCCCACAAATTCAGTGTATTAGCACTGAGCAGGCACAGGATATTCTGAAAGTGTGAATGGGCAGTCAGAGGTTGTGATCCATATTGATACTGACTACAGCTCATTCCATATACGCATCCCCTTCTGCATGAAAAAGTTCCACCTTACGCCCCTTTTAAATTTTGCCCCTCTAATCTTAAACCTATGCCTTCTAATTTTGGACTCCTCCCACCCCAGGAAAAATACCTTGTCTATTTACCCTGTCTGTGCCCCTCATGATTTTATAAACCTCCATAAAAAGGTCACCCCTCTGCCTCTGAAAAAAGATAGCCCCAGCCTACTCAGCCCCTTCCAATAGCTCAAACTCTCCAACCCTGGCAACAGCTTTGTAAATATTTTCTGAAACCTTTCAAGTTTCTGAAAATTGTTGCTACAGCAGGGAGACCAGAATTACGCACAGTATTCCAAAAGTGACTTAACTAATGTCCCGCACAGCCACAACATGACCTCCCAACTTCTCTCCTCAATGCACTGACCAATAACGGCAAGCACACTAAAAACCTGCTTTACTATCCAGTCTACCCGGGACTCCATTTTCAAGGAATTATGAAATGGTCTTTTGAAAGGCAACACGCCACAGGACCTTACCATGAAGTGCATAAATCCTGCCCTGATTTGCTTTTCCAAAAGAGCAGCACCTCACGTTTATCTAAATTAAACTCTATCTGCCGCTCCTTGACTTATTGGCCCATCTGATCAAGATCCATTTGTACGCTGAAGTAACCTACTTCTGTCCACTACACCTCCAATTTTCCCTGAGCAGAGGCTGAGGGGTGATCTTAGAGGCAGGGATTAGGGTAATTAGATAAGGTCTTTTCCCTGCTGCGGCGCGGGGGGGGGGGGGGTGGGGAGTACAAAACTAGAGGGCATAGGTTTAAGGAGAGAGGGGCAAGATTTAAAAAAAAGGGATCCAAGGAGCAAATTTTTCATGGAGAGTGGTGCGTGTACGGAGTGAGCTGCTAGAGGAAGTGTTGAAGGCTGGTACAATTACAACATTTAAAGACATCTAGATGGGTATATGAATAGGAATGGTTTGACAGATATGGGCCAAATGGGACTAGATTTATTTAGGATATCTGGTCAGCACAGATGAGTTGGAACAGAGGGACTGTTCAGTGCTGTACATCTGACTCTAAGCAGGATGAGACAAGGTACTGCAAAGGTAATTGAGAGAGTTAGGTTGCAAGTTGAAAAGCAGGACCTCAGAAACTGAAAGACTGGTCAAAAAGGAAATGGAAGCATGTAATATTTAGGAAACTGAAACCAGGCAAGGACTTTGAGAAATATAACAGAAGCAGGAAAGAGCTTAAACAAGGAATAAGGACAGTTAAAAAAGGAGCCATGAAACATCCTTGACAGGTAGGATTAAGGAGAATCCCATGGCATTTTAAGGAGGAGGATAGCTAGGGAAAGGATAGGATCACAGAAGAACAAAGGAAAAAATTATATGTGGTGCCACAGGAAGTGGATGAGGCCCTTCAAGAGTACATTGTATCGATATTTATCAAGGAGGATATGGATGATGGAGAGATTAGGGAGGGGTATGTTAATATTCTAGGGCACATCAGTGTTGAAAAAGGTGAAAATCATTGAAGTAGATAAGTCCCAGGGCCTACTGGGATCCATCCTAGCACATGGAGGGAGGCATGGGAGAAGATTTCTGGGGCCTTGACAGAGATCTTTGTATTCTCTTTAGTCACAGGAGAGGGATTCCAGAAGACTGGAGAATAGCCAATGTTGCTCCTTAAGGGCAACAGGGATAATCCAGGAAATTACAGGCCAGCAAGCCTTACATCAGTGGTAGGGAAACCACTGGAGAATATTCTTAGTGACAGGATTTAATTGCATTTCAAAATGAATGAACTTAGTAGCATAATCAGCATGGCTTTGTGTGGAGGAGCTCTTGTCTCAAATATGATGGAATTTTTTGAGGAAGGGACGAAGATGATTTGAGGGTAGGGCAGTGGGCATTATCTACATGGTCTTTACTAAAGCGTTACAAGGTCCCTCATGGTAAGCTGGTCCAGAAGGTGAAGTTACATGGGAGCCACAGTAAATTGATAAGTTGGATACAAAATACCTTGGTCATAGAAGACAGAGGTAGTTTGGAGGGGTGTCCTTCTGACTGGGGAAGTGTGACCAGCAGTGTTCTGTAAGGATCAGTGCTGAGACCTCTTGTTCGCAATTTATACGAGTTAACTTGGATGTAAACACAAGTGGATCGGATTATTAAGTTTGCCGATGACATGAAAATTGATGGAGTTGTAGATAGGGAGGGAATTTGCGAAGGATATGGCAGGATATAGTTCAGTTGAAAAGTTGGGTGGAGGAACATCAGACAGTTTAATCCAGTCAAGTATGAAGTGATACATTTTGGGAGATCAAATGCAAGAGAGGAGAAAAGAGTGTATGGTAAATAGCAGGGCCCTTAGGAGTTGATACATAGGCAGATCTTGGGGAGGGAGTCCATAGCTCCCTGAAAGTGGCAACACAAAAGGATAAGGTGGTAAAGACAGCATATGCATGACTGGTCAGGGCATGGAGTATGAATGTTGGCAACTTACATTACAGTTGTATAAAGCTTTAGTTAGGCCACAATTGAAGTATTGTGTGCAATTCTGATCAGTCCACTATGAGATGGATGTGGAGGCTTCGGAGAGGGTACAAATGAGGTTTACCATGATATTGCCTGGATTGGAGTATTTTACCTATAAAGAGAGGCTGAATAAACTTAGTTTTATATTCTTCTATTAGTTTGCCCCTCAACCTCTGACACTCGTGAAAACTATGAGAGGCAGGATAGGGTGGACAGTAAAAGTCCGTTTCCCAGGGTGGAAATACCAAATACTGTGGGGGTATAGGTTTAAGGGGACACAGAAAATTTAATGACATGGTGTGAGGAAAGTATTTTTTTTTAAAAAAACAGAGGATGGTAGATGTTTGGAATGTGCTGCCAGGGGAGGTGGTAAAAGCAGGTGTGATAACAACATTTAAAATGCCCTTAAAGAGAAACATGACAGGCAGGGAATAGAGGAATATTGACCACGTGCAGGCAGATGGGATCAGTATAGAAAGGTATTGTGGTTGGCACAGACATGGTGGACTGAAGAGCTTGATCTTGTGCTGTACTGTTCTATGTTCTCTATGTTCACTGAATATTATTCAGTTCTGCTGAACTTATTCTGTATTACTCTGGAGTGAAAATAAAGAACATTGCTATCTGAGTTGGTAAAATAACAGTTCAGTAATACTATACTAGTCCTATAGTTATTATGGCAGCTAAAATCTAATGGGAAAATGGTACATAACAGTCTAGTCAACTAGAGATAGTACATGATGTACTACAAAGATACCCAGATATTCTGCAGCAAAACACAAGCTTAAAGTTACATCCAGATGGTGTCTGAATAGTCTAAATGGTATTTACCAGAGTGTTGGGGGGTGTTTTTACAGTGTCAAAGATGCCACTTGTCTTGCCACCAGGTGGGTTTCTCCGTTGCTTTAGATCCGGTGTTTCAGTGGTAGCAGCTCCAAAGATACCGCTGCTCTTTCCACCTAGAAATAGCAGAAGAATAAGAACTGGACAGGATAAATATAGGAACCAGGCAATAAGAAACACTTCCAATAATAGTCAAACATGTCTTAAGTACCAACAGCAAGCTGGAATCAAGGAAAACATTTCCTTACTGGACAATCAGTTACATAGTATCAAAAGCAGTAGTGTTTGGCCAGACAAGTTACTTCAAAAGTAGTTCTTGCAGTTCCTTTATTCATTCACAGGAGAGCAGAGTCACTGGCCAGGCAGCATTTATTGCCCATCCCTAATTGCCCAGAGGACAGTTAAGAGTCAAACACATTGCTGTGGGTCTTGAGTCACATGTAGGCCAGACCAGGTAAGGATGGCAGTTTCCTTCCCTATAAATGAGATTAGTGAACTAGTTGGGATTTTCCAACAATCAGCAATGGATTCATGATCAGTAAGCCATTATTTCCAGATATTTATTGAATTCAAATTCCATCATCACCTACCATGGCAGGATTCAAACCCAGGTTTGCAAAACATTATCTGGGTCTCTGCATTAACAGTCCAGCAATAATACCACTAAGCCATTGCCTTCCCCAAGTTGAGTCCCATCTGATTAGCATTAGTAGCACCCTAAGTTTCATACTTGGTAGCAATGATACTGTCATGTGCACACACAAGTTTGTCTCATGTTCCTAGTGCCTACCAGAGGGAAGAAAACTACTATTTGAAGGTAATCTTCTGCAAGCAGCCAGTATATATTAGGCTAGGAATGTAGCAGCAATGGGGGCTTGATATTTGTGCATTAATTCAAATAAATCTAACCGGAAACACATCTATAAAGTGTCCAAAAGGCACTAAAATGGTGTACAACAAGTGTATGAAATAGCAAGCATTCAGCTGCTCAAACTCATTCCACTATTCAGTGAGGTCATGGCTGATTTGTGTCTCAACTCTTGGAATTAGCAGAATGTTCATATACAAGCTGTCAAAGCAGTCAGTCAAGGGTAGTTTTAAATGTACCACAAACGCTCGTGCTGGGACCAGTTGTCCAACATTTATCCAAAAACTTTGGATTTATGAAGTAGAAGCAAGATTGCAGAATGTAATTAATACAGGGCAGGACTACGGTCGATATACAGGAAGATGTCCTTAAGCATGGAGAACAGGCATGGAACTGGCTAAAATAAATAAGCATGAGGTAGTGCATTTTGAAAACTGAGGCTCAAATGACAGCCCCAACAAAAAAATATTTGGCCCCACATGACATGAAGCAGTTCCAGCAAAACTGAACTAAATAATAATTGGGAGGGGGCAAACTGGCACTGATTGGAGCTATATCTAGCACAAAATATTGTCAAGATCACTGGAGTTCCACAAGGGGGTGTCCTAAACCCAATCACCTTCAACTGCTTAAATTCCTGACTTTTACAAAGTCACAAGTGGGGTGTTTGGGGATGACTGCATAGTGTTCAGTAGAATTTTCAAGTCCTCATATACCCAAGTAGTCCACATCCACACACCGAAGACAAAAAATTCAAGCTAGAGCCAATAAGTGGCAAGCAATATTTACACTTCCGTGCCTGAGTGTATTATAAGGAGAATCTAACACTCTTTCCCCATGACATTTGACAGCATTTCCACCACAATCCTGGTTAAAATCCAGGAGATTTTAGCATTGACCAGAAACAGATTTGAAACAAACAAAAATATACTGGCTATAGAGCAGTTCAGATGCCAAAAACTGAGCAGGAAACACACCAATGACTTCCTAAAGTCTCTCCGCCATCTATAAGATGAAAGTCAGGGTGTATTAGAATACTGTCACTGCAGCATCAGGGAGCGGTGGATGGTCACCACTTAAATCCAAGGCAACCACATCAGGTTAAGTATCTTCAGCATTTGCTCAAGCATTATGTGAGCTAGAAGCTAAACTACAGACACTGACACATCAGCTGGGAGTGTTATCTATGCACATACACAAGATAATTAAACACATTTGGATAGGGTCATCTGATTTAGTCAGTGGTCAGGCACACGCAAGTGCCACTGCAAGTGTATTGAGGACTGAGGGAAAGTTGAGATCAGATTATGGGAGAAGAGATGAAGTAAATCTAAAAATACAAAGTAATAGAGCAGGGTGGCAAAATGTGGGTCATTGTAATAACAGAGCGGCAGGCTGAGGCAAAGTACAAATTAGTGAGTGCATTAATAAGACTAAAAAAATGGCAAAAAGACAGTATTTTGGAGGTTTTGCTGTGCACATTGCAAATACTTTGTAAAAGAGCTGATGAACTGTCAGTTCTATTAGAAATAAATACATATGATCACAGAGCCATTAGAGAGACATGCCTACAAGATGACAAAGGCTGAGACCTGAATATTCAGGAAGAAAGCCATGAGGAAACTCTATTGGGGTACATTACTGCAATAGTGAGATTATCTTTGCTTTAGAAGTGAAGGTGTAGATTCAATCCAGGTAGAGATAAAGGTCAGATGTTACTTGTGGTAACAGTTTATAGGTACCCTAGCAGTAGTTGTATTGTTGGACAGACTATACAGCGGAAATAAATTGGGAGTGTAAGAATGGTTCAAAGGTTATAGGTGACTAATTTACATGCAGATCACACAAATCAAACTGTCAAAAGGTAGCCTGAAAGGAGACTTCATAGACTGTATTCAGGGCAATGAACAACGAGACATGAAAAATCAACATCCTCCTTGTAAGGGAGCCACAAATGACAGCAGTCATAACATGATAGAATTTCACCTTTAGATTGAAGGAGAAGCCTTAATCTGAGACTAGTGCTTTAAACCTGAAACAAAAAGGTAATAAGAAGGCTATGAGAAGAGAGCTAGTTAACAGGAATTGGGAAATTAGGTAAGAGGTGGGCCTTTGGAGTTGTAGTGGCAGATATTTAAGGAAATACTTTCAATGACATATCTCAATAATAAAAAAGACTGAGAAAAGTATTCATTATCCATGGATAAATAGAAAGTTCTGGACAGTATCAAATGGAGATAAATATAAATACAGCACAAATTACACCAAAGTGCAAAGATTATAGATAGCTCAGGATATTACAGGTTCTGAAAATCTTTCTAAGAAACTCTGGAAAGAGTACTAAAGAAAATGTTAGTCCTCTAAAGGGACCATCTGGGGACTTGACAAATGGAAAACAAGGAAGTGGCAGAGGCATTAATAGGCATTTTGATTTTTGTCTTCATTGTAGAGTAGAAGACTTAGAATATCAGCCAAAGATAACTCAAAACAATGAGGTGAAGAAGAGTGGGACTTACTAATCATCACCATTACTAAGGAGATATTGGGAAAACTACTGACCAGTCAGCTGACAACTCCCAAGACTTGACAGCATGCATCCTAGGATTTTAATGACTACAAAGTGAAATGAGGGATTGGTTATAATTATCCAAATTTCTTGAGTTTCTAGAATGGTTTTGAAATGAGCAAGTATTACATCTTTATCCAAGAAAGAAAAGTGACACAAGCAGGAATATATAAATAAAAACAAAATATTGCAGATATTTATGCAGATAAAAAAATCAGGTCTGGAGCTGCTAGGAGGAAAGAAACAGAATTAAATTTAAAATCCAATGACTTTTATTCACAGCTCCAAACTTCTGAGGGAGAGTTTTTGAACTCAAGTGTTAACGCAGTTTCTCTCTCCATAGATGCTGCCAGACCTGCTGTTTTTCTCCGGCACTTTGCTTTTAATACAGCAGGAAACTATAGACCTGTCAGCTAAACATCTGTTTCTAGTAATTTATCTATGTCAATGAGGAGGTTATAGCAAAACCATTTAGAAAATAATAATGGGATCAGTTAGAGTCCATGCAGTTATGTGGAAGGGAAACAATGTTTGAGATTCATTTTTGTTAAAATTGGTTAGGATGGGGGTGGCACTGGCTAGGCCAGTATTTATTGCTGCTGAGAATGGAGGTACTGGATGATTTCTTGAACCACTGAAATCCATGTGGTACAAGTGGACTAATAGGGCTCTTAGGGAAGAAATTCTAGGATTTTGACACAGCAACAGTGAATGAACGGTGATATAGTTCTAAGGTGGAATAGTGTCAAGTTTGGAGGGGAACCTGCAGTTAGTTCAAGTACAAGTAGAGAAGTCTTGCTTCAATTGTATAGGAGCTTGCCGATGTGTGCAACCTTGGTCTCTATCAGGAAAGATGCTATTACCATTGAAGGTGTAAGGAAGGTTCACCAGACTTGTTCCAGGGATGGCAGGACTGACCTAGGAAGAGACACTTTGTTTAAAAATTGATTCATGGGATGTGAGCATCACTAGCTAGGCCAACATTTATTGCCCATCCCTAATTGCCCAGAGGGTAGTTGAGAACACCACATTCCTGTGGGTCTGGACTCATGTAGGTCAGACCAGGTAAGGATGGCAGCTTACTTCCCTCAATGAGGTTAGTGAGCCAGATGTTTTCAAAACAATTGTTAATGGATTCGTGATCATCGTTAGTCTTAATTCCAGATTTTTATTGAATTCAAATTTCTCATCTGCCATAGCAAGATTTGAACCCAGGTCCCCAGACATTAGCCGAGTCGCTGGATTAATAGTCTAGTGATAACACCACTTGGCCATCACCTTCCCAGTGTACAGATTGGGCCAGCTGGGCCTATAATTCTCCAGCATTTTGAAGAATACAAGGTGATCACATTGAAGCTAACAAAATACTTAGAGGTAGACAGTAGACATACGCAAAGTGTTTCCCCAGTTGGATTCTAGAATTGGGGCACAATTTAAAAATAAGGGAGTTGTCACTTAGGTGTCAGGCGAGGAGATTGTTTTAAACTCAAAAGGGTTGTGAAACTTTGGGATTCTCTGTCAGAGGGCTTGTGAAGCTCAGTCTTTGCATGTATTCAGTACAAATTAAGATTTCAGATTTCTAGTAATGTAAAAAGTTATGGGAATAGGGTTTGTAAAAGGCACTGAAGTATTCAAACAGCCATTGTACTGAATGGAAAGGCAGGCTTGAAAGCTGAATGGCCTACTCCTGTTCCTATTTTACCACAATCTATTCCATATCCCAATTTGTTTTGCCAACTCACAACCTATCATTTTGTGAACTCCTCTTGAGAAGACAATTTCCCACCTATCTTGGTGTCATCAAATTTAGCTACAGTACAATTTTTCTTCTATCCAAGTTAGAGACAGATTGCAAAAAGATGAGGCCCTAGGTCCCAGTGTTCTGAATGAACCCCAAACCAGCTTCTGATCACATTTTCTGTGGACAGAAAGAACCATGTAATAGCCAATACAAAGGAGACTTTAAAGTTTTGATTTCTAAATTGATAACTTAGTTTTACACACCACAATCTCAGTTTGCCAAACAGGTCTTATTTTAACTTCAAATCAAAATTTCCCATACATTTAAAATTTGTAGATTACAGAAAGGGGAGGATCAAGACATATGTGCATGTATAACTCAGTATATTGGCCCTCCACCATCAGGCATAATTTTCACTCAACTGTAACATTCTTAAATAGGAAGGACTATGGTAAACATGCAAGATATAAATTCAATAATCTGGCAAATTCATTCAGTCAGCCATTACAAATTGGGAGCCTACCAACCTTTGCAGCTGGCTTGACCAACCAACTAGGGATTATTTAATTCTCCTAGCTTCAGTCATATATATTTGTTCAGAAGACAGCCTTCTATATTAGGGATTCCAATGCCTTATTTTCTCCTTGGCCTAGAATTCCACCTGAGTTTGGTTCACAGGGCCCTCCAGATTGTCTGATCTATTTCAGATAATTCTGTTCTTGCTCCTTTATTTCTTCCCAGATTCACAGTGGGTTTTTCCACAGAATCTGAACTGTTACGATGCAGGAGGCAACCATTTAGTCCACGCCTTCACCAGCTCTTCAAACAACCATCATTACCATGTGCCATTTCCTGCTCCCAACTCCACCCACACTATTTCTATCCAAATAATCAAATGCCCTCTTGAACTCCTCAGTTGAACCTGTCTCCATTCTTCCATTCAAAGTATGCCATATCCTAAATACTCAGATTTTTCCTCATCATCCTTGCTTCATCATTTAATCTTTCCTGCCCTACACCGCATTACAAACCTCCCTTTTGATCTGGTCCCTCATTGCTCCATTCACTTATTCAAAATCTATTACACTTATCTTTTCAGTCGGACGGGGAGTTAACCCGAAATGTTAAATCAGTTTTTCGCCATAGATTCTACCTGACTTACTATTTCTAGCATTCTGTACTTTCAGTTTCAGATTTCCAGCATGTGCAATTTTATTTTCGCATTATATACTGTACTGCACCTGGTGGGTTGCTTCTTCTAGCCACAGGCTGGTTTTCTACTGGCGGTCCAAAGATATTTGATGCAGTCTTGTTTGAACGAGGATGCACTGGTTTAACATTTTCCTCCACCCCAAATGAGATACTGGATCCACCACCAGGAGGCTGCAACACTCTGCTTACAAAATGAAAAAACAAACAACATTTCTGTTAACTTTAAGCCTGAACAATATCAAAAGCGTTTCTTGAATACTCGAAAGAGTATCAGTGTTCAGCCAATCTAAAATAAAAATATTAGATTACATTTAGCATCTTGCAAAAAAGAAAAATGTTCTAGTCCAATACCTTGTTACAAAGGACAGGATTAAAGGAAGCCTTTTCATAAAAACAGATCACACCAGGACAATATAGCTTTGCTTCTGCTGTTGAAAAGATTTAAACTAACTTATAGGGGACTAGGCAGCATGATGCAGAATTCAGAAATACAAGGTTCACAAGGGATCAGGAGAGAAGGAAGCACAAGAAGTATTAATAGGAAGGTATAAGTAGAGACTCAGATTGAGATATTAAGGTTTGAATTAAGTTTAAGTCAAGACATGTGCAAGAATGCAAAAGTATTTACTAAGATTGCTGAACTGCAGCACAAACCAACCACAAAACAGAACGTGTTGTTCAGCAGTAATGGCTCAAAACCAAAAGGGCAGGACTGGACTGCAGCAACTACAAGCCAGTCAATTTGATATCAATGGTAGAGAAAACTTCTAGAAAAAGACTCAAAATTAATAGTCTTGGGGTAAATCCATATAAATTAAATAAGGCCAGTGTTGATTTAAGGCAAAATATGATGTTTAACTACCTCACTGAAATTTTTGAAGAGGTAATAGAGGGCAGTGACATTGATGTGGAAGACAGACAACAAGTGGTTAAGATGTCAAATTCAATATCAATGATTGTGATGAAAGTACATTTGTGATTTGCGAAATCAAATACTAGATTATATTTACAGAAGACATTTTCAGAGCTGGGAGGAGGAAGAAAGAGGGGAGTGGGACTAGACGAGGTGCTCTTGTAGAGATCCAATGCAGACACCACGGCCTTCTCAGTGCTGTAACCATTCTATGGTTGCAACTATGTGCGAGCAACAGAGAAATTCATGGCTTTATGAAAGACGGGAAGAGGGATCAACAGTGTCTTCGGCCAGACATTATGGGAAAAGACTGGAAGCTCTTGCAAAAGGGAGTCCAAAAATAATCTATGGGTATTCGGATAGTGAAGTGGTAGTAAGAATGTAGGGTTTAGTCAATTTGGGATCAGAAAGGAGCCCTACACATGGAAGCAGTAACACTACCAAGGCCGAATCATTACTTTGTGCCTTCATTAAGCAAAGAGACTCCCAAGGCCATGGCAAAAGGGAGAACAGTTGAAATACTGGGTAGCTAATCATTAACAGATGGAATTGGAAGAGACAAGGCTTAAGCAATATGCACTGGAAGTGCCAAGTGCATGATATATCTTGGCCTTCCACACTGATTCCCAGCACCACAGGTGATAGGCTTCAGCTAACGAGATTCACTCCACATGACAACAAACAGTTGAAGGCATTGGATACTGCAACGTTTGTGGGTCATGACCATATTTCTACAACAGTACTGAAGATATGGTCCAGAACTTTCCATACCCTTAGCCAAGCTGTTCCAGTATAGCTATGACACTGGCAACTACTTGAAGTGTGGAAAACAGCACAAGTATGCCCCGAACATAAAATGCAGGACAAACCCAATCCAACAATTACTGCCTTCAGTCTACTCGATCAGGAAAGGTGATGGAAAGTGTCATCAACACTTGCACTCCATGGAATCTTCCACTGTCAACATCTTGAGGGTTACCATTACTGGACTAGCTATACAAAACTGTCTTAAAAGCAATTCAGAAGTGGGGAGCCTTGCAGGAAGTCACTCAACTCCCGATTCCCTAAAACCTACCATCTACAAGGCAGATGTCAGGAGTCTGATGAAATATTCCCCACTTGCTTGAATGAGTGCAGCAGCAGCTGCGCTCAAAAAGCTTAATACTATTGAGTAAGCAGTCCACTTGTTTAGCACATCCTCAAAATTTCACTCCTTCCACCACAAATGCTCATTTGAGTGAATCTTCTACAAGATGCACTACAGAAATTCACTAAAGCTCAAGAGCGAATACTAGGATCACTGCTTTTCTTGATTTCCATGAATGACAGACTCGAATGTTCCTGCTACAGTGTACAAACAATATAAAAATTGAGTGAAGAGGACAGTGATATATCTTAAGACGTGGGCAAAATAGACATGTGTGACAATGGAATTTAATGTCAATGTTATGGTTCTTTTGTAAAGTGTCAATTCTCAAGGGGGTGCAGTAGTCTGATAGTAAATGCACCTTTTTGAAAGCAACTGGACAAAGTGATTTTTAAAAACCAAAAAAGCTAATAGACTTCTGTTCACATCAAAATTCCATGCACTCATCCTGCAGATTTGGGAGAAAATTCAAGAAGCACCTGGATGAATACAGGAATAGGAAGGGAATAGAGGGATATGGATCCTTTAAGTGAAGACAGTTGAAAGGCAAAATATGTTGGCACAGGCTTGGAGGCTCGACAGGTGTGTTGCTGTGCTGTGCCATTCTTTGTTCTAAAAACTGTTGGTCCACCCACAACCACTCCACCTAGACTTCAGAAGTGTGACAATTGTTACTGACTTCAAGATCAGAGCTCAATCATACTGTTAAGCTGGCAAGGTATTTTTGTCAGCAGGGAAAATCTTTACTTTACACCCTGAATCATCTAACTGTAGATGAGGAAACTGCCCCACAGAGACTGACTTTAGACCTTGTGATATGGTCTTTGATAACACCAGAAACTCTGTTGTATGCAATGACCTTGTTATGACTGAGGCAGGAAATGTTTATTGATAATCAAGCTCTGCTACTCCACTGGTCACATCATTGATTCCATCAGCAAACTAATCCAATTATTAAAACACAAGCAATTTTATTTGTAAACTACGTGGCAAACACTAGTTAACATATAACAAAAAACTTCATTCCGTCTATCAAAACAGAGACCTGCAAATACAATTTTTGAAAGTCTGTATCGAGATGATTTTTCTTGGGGAAAAGAGGCCAAAGAAATAAACATCCCCTTGGGTTAAGGGTCTGAAAACAAAGGGTGACTTCTCACAAATCAGGAGGCTTCCCATCAATGATATCTGGTGACAGTGGGGACTGACCACAGATCTTCAGTTTGAATGGAAATCAAGATGGATCAGAGCCTTTGGACAGTAGCCACAATCCAGCTCTTCAGGGCTAATACAGGTAATCAGAAATACTCATTTGGAAACTGGTGAGAAACTCATGTGGAGATCAGAGAGACCACAGATTTTTAAAACCAATTTTCTAGTAAATGAAGGTAATAAGCCACATGCCTGCTTTCTGGGAAGTGTTGTACAGTCACTATTGTGGGGAAGAATTCTGGGAAGGTTGTCCTGCGGTCTTTTCTTGTTGAGAAAGAAGGATATCACAGAAAAGCAACATGTTCACTGGCTGAAGTAATGAATTTCTGGAAGATTACCAGAGGAGTCAGAGACCCCACTTACCTGAGGAATCCATGCAGCTGCAGGACCTGAGTGTGCAAACTGGAGCAGTACCCTGCACCATTTTCCTTAGGAAAGAGACAGCAGGTCGAGGGAGTACAGCATATAAGTCAGGACGGACAGTGAACAGTTTGTGGGTGTGTACAGATTGGTACCAATGATAAAGACTAACAAAAAAAAGGATGAGGTCTAACCAGGCAAACATAGGAGGTTAGGATGTAATTTTAAAGAGTAGGACCTCAAAGTTGTAAGCTTGAGGTGACCACAGTGCAACATTCTAGCAAGAACAGTTTGCTGGTGCTGTCGGGGAGGGTTTAAACTAGAATGGCAGGGGGATGGAACAGGAGAAGAGAGACAGGAAGGAGAAACAAGAACAGAAATAAAATCGATAGAAACATTAAGAAGCCAAAGTGGAAATGAACACCCAAGAGTATTCATTATTTAAGGAGGACAGGGAGGCGTGATAGCATTGTTAGCAGAGGAGGGAATCAATGCAATAATGAGGGAGGATACTGGCTCAGCAAATCAGTGTGGCATCTGTTGGGTGGAGATAAGAAACTCCAAGAAGCATAAAACGTGATTGGGAGCCTACAGACAGCCCCCATACTGGAGGGGAGATGCAAGGGAAGGCAACAAATGAGAAACCAGAGATGCTTGTAATAAGGATACAACTATAAATGTAGGAGACTTAAATTTGTATAGATTGGACAAATCAAACTTAGAAATAGTGTTATGAAAGAGTATTTCTAGGATTGCATGTAAGTGATGGTTGTCTAGACGAACATATTGAGGAACCAACCAAGCTATACTAGACTGGGTATTGTGCAATAAGAAAGAATGAGTGGAGAATCTTGTTCTGCGGGGTCCATTGGGGAAGATCAAACATAACAAGAGTCGCCCTCTTAAAGAAGAATTCTGAAATAGTTGATCCCGAAACTTGGGCTGTGAATCTAAACAAAAAGGAAATGAGGGCTTGAGGTACAAATTGCCAAGGATGGAGTGGTGATATCTCCCAAATGGGAGAGTGTGGATAAGCAATGGTTCATATTTAAAGAACATGTGCATGAATTACAACAAACTATTCATTCCTGTCTGGTACAAAAAGGGGAAAAAAAAAAGAGGAAAGATGGCTCAATCACAGCTTACAAAAGAAGTTGTGTATAGTGCTAATCCAAAGAGGAGACTAAATTTCAAAACCAAAAAGGCCGAAAGCCTAAGAATGGAAGCATTTAAATTCAAGAAGAGGTCAACATTTGACCAAGAGAAGCAAAAGAGGAGTACAGGAGTGATATTGTGGGGAAACAAAAAAAAAAAAAAACACAGAAACTGACTATAAAAGCTTCTATAAATAGATGAAAAGAAGATTAAGAAAATCTAAGCCCCTTACCATCAGACGCTGGGGAAATTATAATTGGAAACAAAGAAATGTCAGAAGAATTTAATACATTTTGGTTCGATCGTCATTAAAAGAAGCATACAAGTAAAAATAGTTAGCAAAACAGGGTCTGGTTAGAAGGCAGAATTAAGAAAATGGTGCTGGGGAAAGTAATGGGGTTAAAGGCTGACAAATCACCAGGGCCAGCCCTACATCCCGGAGAACTAAAGGCAGTGGCTCTGGAAATATTGATGCATTGATGGTCATCTTTCAAAATTCTTTACATTCTGGGACAGAATACAGATTGGAGGCTAGCAAATGTAACGGCACTATTTAAAAAGATGGACAGAAACTGAAACGGAAGCACTGACCAGTTAGCCTAACATCAGTAGTGGGGAAACTTTTTTAAAAAAGTGTATTCACAGGACAAGGGTGTAACTGGCTAGGCCAGCATTTGTTACCCATCCCTTATTGGGGAGAAGGCAGTTAAGAGTCAACCACTTTGCTGTGGATCTCGAGTCATATCAAGGCCAGACAAGACAAGGATGGCAGATCCTCCCCTATTTGCCCCAAATGGGTTTTCCCCAACATCAATTCACAGTCATCATTAAACTCCGTTCCAGATTTCTACTGAATTTAAATTTAATCATCTGCCATGGCTGGATTCAAACCCAGGTCCCCATAACATTATGTTGGTCTCTGGATTAACAGTCCAGCAATAATACCACTAAGCAGTCACCTCCCATATTGCTGTTGTTCATTATAAAAGATATGACAACTGAACATTTGGAGAGATTTAATGGGATTGGACAAAGCCAGCATGGGTTTAAGAAAAGAAAATTATGCTTAACAAACCTTCTGGCATTTTTTTTGAGGATCTAATTCTTAGAACAGATTTGGATTTTCAGAAAGCTTTTGGTAAGCTTTGGGCAAAACTAAAGCACATGAGATAGGGGCTAATATACTTGCCTGAATCAAGGATCAACGGATGGACAGGAAACAGAGTGGGTATAAATGGCTCTTGATGGTGTCAGGTAATTTGTGTATCCTTTATTGGAACCCAATCACAGGTAGTTGGATAATTTCAGTTTTCAGATAAAGGGCATTTACCAGAGGTAGATTTTCTGGCCAGGTCACAATCTGGCAAGACAGATGACTGTGGATTTCAACCGATCCAAAAATTTGCATTGAAGAGTCACAGGGAGTGAAGCTTCTAAGAGCTTCTTCACTTTTGGTTTGAAACTCAGGATGCACAGAAGATGAGCAATGAAATCTCAACTGAGCCTCAAAAGCTGACAATGATCACTGCTCCAACTACCTGATAGTGACTGCAGATTTCCCACAAGGTTCACTGGCTGATGCCAGGATGGTAGGACTTCACAATGAGGAGAGATTGGTTTGAGTGGGGCTGTATTCAATAGCAGTTAAAAGAATGAGGACAGATCTGATTGAAGTGGATAGATTTCTAATTGGACTGGGTGGACTAGATGCAGAGAGCACATTTTCCTTGGTTGGGGAATCTAGAATCAGGGGATTGACTCAGGATACATGTAGGCTATTTTAGGACTGAGACAAGGAAAGATTTCTTTATTCAGAGGGTAGTGAACCTGTGGAATTCTCTACCATTGAAGGTTGTGAAAGCCAAGTCATTGGATACATTGAAGGAATGGATAGATCAAATTTATAGATTATGTAAGTAATACAGAGCTATGGGGAGAAGCAGGAATATGGCATTGAGAGAAGGGACCAGCTATGATCCTATTGAATGGCGGAGCAGACTCAAACAAATGGCTTGCTCCAGCTCCCAGTTCTGCATTTCTCATCTCTAAACGTTTTGCTCAGCTGTTTTTCCAACATCACTATTTTCATAACAGTAGGTGGCTTACAGCACATACTAAATTGACTTCATTTCCAAGAAACTGCATGGCGAACCCTTTTTAATCCAAACCATATTTAAATATATCTGTATCTTTTAGTTTTCACATTCATGATCATGTGGCTGCCAACTGCAAAAAGTGGGAGATCTGAAACATACCTTCAAAAATCCAGACCAGTGTCAAGCAGGACAGTGAGCCTCCCACACTACTTATAATCCACTTAACAGAGACCATTTGATGTCAGTATTAAATACCATCTACATGGGAAATCTAATTTCAGTCACCTCCATGCCAAAGCTAAATTGACTATCATAGATATACACAATCTACAGTTTAATTTTGGTTGCAGTATCATTGCCCATTTTGCACAAGATTTCCAAGCCACTATTTTCCAATTCAATACAAGAAACTCCAATAGCCCACATATTGCCAAGACAAAATACTTCCTGGCCAAAACTTGGTCAGTCAAATATGCTCATTTCAATATGTTGAAGTAACAGCCTGGAATATGTGAGGACTTCCCATACCTTGGCAGCCACCTTCTTCAAAAAGGCCACCATTGATGAGTAGGTCCAACACCATACCAGCCTCCGACAAACTACAGTACAGATAGTTTGACAACAAAAGTCTTCATAAATCAACAAAACCCCAAGTCAGAGATAAAAGGTACTGCAGATGCTGGAGAATCCGAGATAACAAGCATGGGGCTGGATGAACACAGCAGGTCAAGCAGCATCATAGGAGCAGGAAAACTCGACGTTTCGGGCCTAAACCAAACCCCAAGTCAGTGTGGGACTTTGGCATTGTACCAAAAGTACATAAAGAATGGCTACAGAAATTCAATGAGCTACGCTTTGATTGCATTTCCCCAGATTCAGTACTAGTACCAACAGATGCTGATATACTTATTGAAGCCAGCTCTACTAAATGACCAGGCAAAACTTCTACAAAATTGACTTCAATGAACTAGACAGTATCCAGATTGCCAAATAAGCACACTTTGCCAAATCTTTTTTCTCAACTCTCAAAGACACCAAGTCTCTCCTTGAGGTGCTGAAGCAATGACATTAACAACTAGGAGGCGCCTGCTCTAATAAGATGTTATCTCACAGTCACATCTTAATGATGACAAAACACCAAAGAGGCAAAGAATCTAAAATCACACTCTCAAGGGACTTTCTGCCCCACATGCCAATTTGTGGGTTGACAATTAAATTGTTCAGTATCATGAAGGCTTGGAGGCAGAAACCAATGACCCTAAATAGATAACATCCTCAAATCAAGGGACAACTACTGCTGCCAAAATGAACAACTGTTTAGCAAAATTGAAGATCATGAAGTGGAATCATGCCAACTTGAATTAAAAAAGCCTAAGACAGAAGATAGCAAGACATTGTAAATCGGTGCTTTTCAGACCAAACAGTGATCTTTCCAGCAAAGACACCAGGGCAGAGCTTATTGAGAAGGTAGTTGACAGTGTCTATGGTATCTTGGGCTTTAGAAATAGAAATATTGAGAACATAACCTGAACCTTCATAAAGTTTTCATTTTGTCCTAACCAAAATAATGCATTTGGTCATAAGCACATTTTAGGAGGATGCAGAGATTTACCAGAATGGAACCAGGGATGAAGGATTTTGGCAACATGATCAACTCGCAAAAGCAAGTTCTCCTTGGTGCAAAAGACACAGAGATTGGATAGAGATGAACAAGAGTTTTAAAAAAGATAGAAAAGGAAAGCAGTTCCTATTACCTGGTGGCACAAGGATTGAGGAATACAAATTTAAAGTTTCAGGCAAGCAATATGGGGAATGTGACAAAAAGCTTGTCTTAAAACAGCAGACCAAGTGGTAAGACTGGAACTTATTGCTTGAGGGTGCTAGAAAGGTTCATGGTCAATGATTTCCAAACAAAATTGGATTGGCACTTTGGTGGAAGAGTGCTTCAAGGACCAAGTCAATGAATGGAATTGACTGGATTGCTCAACATATGAATTGAGTAATCTCCAATCTTCTTCTGTATCAAGATAATTCCGACTCTATTCATTCATGCTGTCTGAGCACTGTTCAAGTCCTGTTGCATGTAGGGACAAAAAGTTCATTATCAGTAGTTCCCAATGGAACTGAAAATTTCAGCAAGTCATAATCTCAAGGTGGTGGCAAATGACTTACTTAAACCACTGCAATTCACCAGAAAATACCCCCAACTCTTCTGTAGAAGATTTTGGTAAATCTCTGCATCCTCCTAAAATGTGGTGCTCACGACTGAATGCATTGCTTTAGTTAGGACAAAATGAAAACTTTAAGGTTCAGGTTTTGTACTCTGTATTTCTACTTGTGAAGCCCAAGATACCATAGACATTGTCAACTATGCTCTCAATAAGCTCTGTGCTTGGTGTCTTTGCTAGAAAGATCACCCTTTGGTCCAAAAAGCACCCATTTACAATGTCCTGCTATTTTCTGTCTTGGGCTTTTTTTAAAAAATTCAAGTTGGCATGATTCTACTCCATGATCTTCAATTTTGCTAAACAAATGGCAATGAAGTTCCAAATCAGAACAGTGCAAGATTTGGAGAACTTGCAGGTGGTTAGCATATGCTATCCAAGTTGCTGCAATGTATCTTGTTGATGCTACACACTGCAGCAAGAGAGCAGTGGTGGATATCTAGGTGGCAGATAGGCATGTATGAAGAGGCTACTTGATCTTGGACAATGTTGAGCTTCTGCATAGTTACAGCTAATGCTCATCCAGACAAGCAAAGTATTCCATCATGTCACTTGACCTGTGTCATGGAAGATCACAGAAAAGTATTTAGATCAATCAGTGGTGAGTGGCAGCACAATTCCCAGCTTCTGACCAGTTCCTGCAGACACAGACTGCTCTAGTTCCACTTCTGGAAAATGGAAGCTACCACAATATTAGACTAAAAATTGGCCGTTGAACATAAAAGGAAGGTATGAAATTCTATGATAGGTGCTTATTGCCTGGCTTTTTTTGGGAGCAATTGTTATTGAATATTTCTCAGCTCAAGCTTCAAAGTAGTCCTGCTTGCACAAGGCCACAGAATGCTTCATTATTTCAGGAGCTGGGAATCAAACTGAACATTGAGAGGGAAAAAACCCAGAGAACATGGCCATTTATGGTCTTATTTTGATGGTAAGGCCAATGGATGGGCCTCAGGCATTGTCTTGAAGGTAAATGACCACTAAACCAAAGTTATCTGGTTATAGATATTTTAAACTCTGATTTATGATACTTCTTCAAAAGGCAAACTTGCACCTAGGACTTCAGAATCAGAAGTGGGGACACTACCACTGTACCACAAGAAGCCTTACTATTTGGTCATATGCTTGGTCAGGGTCCAAACAAGTGAAGAGCTCATCCACAGTTGGCTACTGATTTCCTTTGACTTCAAATTTACTTTGCCTCCTTGATGTGAAAAGCAGTCACATTCAATACTCAAATTCAGTTCTTCCACCCACTCTTGGGACAAATGTAACGTGTTCTGAAACCAAACAGTCCTGACAGAATGCAAACTGAGCAGGTAAGTAATTGTCAGCTGTCACTCGATTTGCAGATGACATCTACTCATGGTGAGGAGTTTCTGCCACAGATTACGTGACTAGCAAACCTGATTCTCAATCTGTATAGATATTTGGACATGTGGGACGAGGTGCCCAAAAAGATAGGAGGATCCAATGTTCAGAATTTGCTTCCGTTTCCTTCTTTCTCTGCCACATTAAGACTCAACCCAGGTGAAGCCTGCCTAATTCCACACAGCCACATTGTTTTAAGGGTAGTCAACAGAGATCTCCACCATCTTCAGAGACATTACGTTTGCAACGTAACCACTGGGAAGCTCACTTACGTTTTTAAATTTGTTTCTACTTAATATCAGAGAAACCACTGGATTAATCCAGCCTTACAGCATAGGGACCTTGAATAATAAAAACTAATGGCTGCCTCAGCAAATCATTTAATTCTGTGTTCGAAGTCACACAAAAACACTTCTTTTTTAGATTAAAAAATTCCTATGACATTTTAAACAGAAGCATATTTAATGAACGTTACGAATGACAGACAACAAAATGTACAACCACTCCCTCTACTTCACATCACCAGCATTTTAAGTTCTAGAATGACACCAGAGGCTGAGCATTCAACCTAAGCTCTAATGATATATCTGCAATATGTGCATGTGTGAAGCAGAATACACAATGTTTAAACAAGCAAATCTGATTGCAAATAAAAAGATGGATTGAGCTCCCCAGTGCTTCCATTCGGCTCAGGCAGCATCAAGCCAAACAAAGGGTTTACACCCAAACACAGGCAGTCTCTTCTTTGCACATGCAAATAATCTGTACACTTCAGCAAAAGATTGTAGTACAATTTTCAGTCTGATTTCACAATCAGAAGCTAGCCTTAACTATCATTACCTTCCCCTCTTGTATAAAAAGGGAGGTTGGGGTGGGACAGGGTGAAGTCAGTCACATTCCTGCCCCGATCAACAACACCCAGACAGACAGGTGTTGAATTATAGAAAGATAGCTGAAGACCACCAGTTTGCTTTGATAAAAGGTGAATGAAAGACCCACCCATGTTTCTGAACAGGCTCGCTTTGCAAGGACTGATATTACCCATTGCTACAACATATGATATTGCTGACTCAGTCACTCAAAACCCCCAGAAACTCTGATCCACCAATTTACAATTCGAACAATCAAGGCCAGTACAAGACTCTGGAAGTACTCCAAGGTTTAAAAAACAGGATGGCAACTTGCATTCAAGGTGTAGAGACCATCATAACCATCCAGTTATCCCTTTACACTTACCTAACCCCTTTGAAAGGGAAGAATAGTGCTCAAAAAACACAAAGGGCTCATTTTGGCCAATTAAAGTCATTGCTGCAGCATGGTTTTAAGATGCGCTGGCATCCTGTAGGAGCTGTTAATGGACTCATTGATTAAGTCCACTGTCTAGTGAGAGTTGACATAGAAACTCGCACGCACTGCGTCTGCTTCAGCGAACCAAGGAGCAAGAAAGCCCATGCATGGCAGGTGTCACTGATGCCGGGAGGGGCAACACCCAAAGCTTCAAATCCTGCCCCAGGGAAAGAAAAAAGGGTGGCGGTGGAAACGCGCAGACAGGTAGCACCTCAGGGTGGAAACCTTGCTGGTAAAGGGAGGGGGTACTGGCGGTAATGAACTACTTGCCCGGGTCCTGGTCCTACCCAAGTGAGGGAGAAAGGCAATACCACACAGTGTGGACTCTGTCTCCAGGGACAATGGGGAGGCAACACCCAAGGGTAAAGACCCTGGCTGAGGGACGTGGGAAGGAGTAGGGGGCGAAGATGGTAATACCTCAGGATGCAGATTCTCTCCCAGACTGACAGGAGGTAACATAACTGCCGAGGGTTCCGACCCTATCCGCAGGGGGAGTGGGGCAGTTTTCTCCCATCGCTCCCATGCGCCAAGATCCCACCCTCAGCACCAACCCAGTCCTTTGTCTCAACGCTTCACATCGAGCCAGGCGGGGAGAGGCAACGCGGAGGGCTCCCGGGGATGGAAATGGTGCCACCGCCCCTCGACACTCCAGCTTGCATAGCGGCATGTAACGATCCCCGGGATACCTGGAACTGCTGCGGCCCGTGGAGTCCAGGCCTTGGTATGTAGTGGTTGTAGTCATTTCAGACGCCGATTACTGTCGTTTCCCTTCTCCCAGTCCGTTACTGCAACTGCAACAGCTCCGAACTCCTCACTATCTCGCGGCAAACCAAGCGGCTCGATGCCGTTTTATTTATAAACCGGCAGGTTAAACCCCGCCCCTGCAGGTTTCCATTGGTAAGAATCCCGGACATCGCTACCTCCCATTGGTCACAATGACAAACCGCTGCCAATCCATTGGCTGAAAGAGCTGTCAATCACGCCTAAACCGTGGAACGTACCCGCTGAGTGACATATTCAGTGGGCTTTGTTTGAGTTGAGGTGACGTAATGCAAGAGCCAAGCCAAAGGCAAAGGAGCGGCCAAGGTAGTCCTGAGGGGTTAAAATTGGGAAAAAAGGGCAAAACTGGTAGGAAGAGCAAAACTGAAAGAGGATAAAAATTGGAGAAGTAATGCAAAACTGGGAGAGAGGATAAAGGTTGGTTGAGAGCGAAGCAGCACTATTAATTGCACAAATCAAACAGGGAGCCCCCATCGTCACTTGTGCCCAGCGCTTAAAGAGGAGGTGAGCAAGGCTGTAAGAAATGGCGAGATCTTGTTGCTCCTTAGAAATATACTAAGAGCATAAGTAGACAATCAGCGATATAAATAAAAGAAATGTTCAAGTACCTAGCAATGATGGCTGATAGGTTCTTAAAATTCCGTTGCTGCAGGCGTGTACAGATGATGTAAGCGAGTGGATAGCAATCAGAAAACACAAAAGAAATTGTATCTACAGAAATTCGAAAACAAAAACTAATACAGTGAATGCTGGAAATCAGAAATAAAAGGCAAAAATGCTGGTAAGGATAACAAAGAAATTCATAAGGGTACGGAGAAGTTGGTGTTGGGGACAGACAGGTGGCACTTGAAGTTCAATGTGGAGAAATGTGAAGAGGTGCATTTTGATAAGGAGAACATACAGAAACAATACCTAGACTCTAAAAGGGGTACAGAAGCAGAGGGACCTGAGCGCACTTCTGCAAAAGTCATTGACACTGACAAAACAGGTTGAGAGAAAGTTTCTCATGTGGCAAGCTAGGTTTTATTAGTAGAGACAAAGTACAGAGAAGTGTTATAATTTTAGGACTCTTCTTGAGACTTTGTGAAGGGCTACTTCTCGATTTCTGGGAGCTACTGTGATAACAGGGTGCAGAGCTGGATGAACACAGCAGGCCAAGCAGCATCAGAGGAGCCGGAAAGCTGATGTTTCGGGCCTAGACCCTTCTTCAGAAATCTGTTACGGTTTTCTGAGGCTTTTTTCAGCCTCAAATTATTAGTGATGAAATCTTGTACTAATTCCTTCTGCACTTGTGTTGACAAATGTACTTGGATTCTCAGAAGCAGGATTATAAGAATTTTTATCATTTGCCCATTAAACTCAAAACCACAACTCAAGAATTGTACTAAGTTACTAAACTTCTTAGAAACTATTTCAACTGGCACAAAAGACAGAAATAAATCTTTCACCTCCCATGCCCCCAACCTAACTGACACACTTTGACACACAAAAGGCCAGTACACAATATACCTTCCAGACTTAATGAGGTCACAATTAATGCATTTCCATCAAAAAATACACAAAACTGGAACATTTTAATCAGGCAGTTCCTACCCTTTTTGCTGTATCCCACATCTCAATGACTGTGTTCATTATGATAACATCCTTTGCATCATCCTCCATGCAGGTCTTGAATTTATGAACCTCTTTTTTTTAATTTTATAGAATAGGAGATTAGAAGAACCAGTTTCTTGTATTTTGGAACAAATGGTTTGACTTCATCTACTAGGAGAGAATGGTGGACTCCCCTCTGAAGTTTGACGATGATACTGTTGACATCCCTACTTCCCCAAGTAATTTTAAGATGTTGAAAATGTTGTAGCAAATATAACATCCTCATTTAAAAAAAGATAGGAAAAATAGAGAACATAAAAACAGATGGAAATAAATTGTAGGGAAACTGCTGGAATCTATTTATGGGAATGTGGTATGAGAACAGTTAGATTAAGGGATTTGTGGTACAATGATATTATCCCTACCTCTGAGCCAGGAGATGTGGGTTCATATCTCAACTGCTCCAGAAGTATATAACATCTCTGAACAGGTTGATCTAGAAAATATCTATTAGAACAATTGGATTAGGGGCTCTTGGAGAGCAGTAGTGTCCCTACCCCTGTACCAAAGGCTTGGGTTCAAGTCCCACAGTTCCAGTGGTATGTAATAACATGTCTCAATAGGATTATTAGAAAATATCTATTAAAGCTATTGGGATTCTTGTGGAAGTGGTAGTGTCCCTTCTCTGAGCTAGGAGGCCTGATTCCAGCTCCAGGTTGAATAGAAAATATTTATTGCAGCAATCGTAATATGATTAGACAGCATCATCATTGATTCACAAAAAGTAAATTCTGTTCAGAGCTTTGTTATAGGCTCTAGCTGGTAGGGTAGAGAAGGATGCACACGTGGATGTAGTGTGTCTGGATTTTCAAAAATCTTTGGAACTCAAAAAACTTGTTACACAAAATTTGGATTAATTGGGTTGCTAGTAGTTCCTTGAAAGTTGCATCACAAGTAGACAGGGTGGTGAAGGTGTTTGGCACACGTGGCTTCAATGCGCAGACTATTGAATATAGGGGCTGGGACATCGTGTTGCAATTGTACAGGACATGGATAAAGCAACTTTTGAAGTACTGCGTACAGTTCTGGTCACCCTGCTATAGGAAGGATATGATTAAATTGGAAAGGTTGCTGAAACGATTTCCAAGGATGTTACTGGTGCCGGAGGGTTTGCATTATAAGAAGAGGTTGGATAGGTTGGGACATTTTTCACTGGGTGGTTGAGGCGTGACTTTGTAGAGGTTTATAAAATCACGAAGGGCACAGATAAGGTGATAAGGCCTTTTCCCTAGGGTGGAGGAGTTCAAAACTAGAAGAGGCATAATTTTAAAGTCAGAGGAGAAAGATTTAAAAGGGACCCGAGGGGCAACTTTTTTTACACAGAGGGTAATTTGTATATGGAATGAACTGCCAAAGTGTACAGGTACTGTTACAATATTTAGAAGACATTTGGACAGGTGTATGAATAGGAAACTTTTAGAGGGATATGGGACTAGTTAAGTTTGGGAAACCTGGTTGGCATAGACAAATTGGACTGAAGTTTCTACTTCCGTGCTACATGACTCTGGAGATTCCATATTGATTTGTAAAAAATTCATTTTGCCAGTAATTTCAAGTTCCAATGCACAAACTCTTACCTTGACTTTTTTTTGTGTGTGACCTCATAAAAGATGCTTTTTGGAAATCCAATACACGACATCTACCCATTTCCATTTATTGCTGCTAGTAATTATATATATGCAAAAAAGCTTTAAAATCAGTGGAGCTTGCACTTTTTTTTTCTTTATTTATTCATTCACGGGATGAAGGCATCACTGGCTAGGCAGCATTTATTGCCCATCCCTAACTGCCTAGAGGGATGGGCAATAAATGCTGCCTAGACAGCAACACCTTCATCTTGTGAATGAATAAAGAAAAAAAAAATTCTATGTTTCCTTGGATTTTCTCTGGGTGCTCCAGTTTCCTCCCAGAGTCCAAAGATATGCAGTTAGATGGATTGGCCATGCTAAATTGCCTTGTAATGTCCAGGAATGTGTAGGCCAGGTGGGTTAATTATGGTAAACGCAGGGTTATGGGGGTAGGATGCTCTTTGGAGGATTGGTACCTCTTTCCGTACTGCAGGGATTCTGTGAAAAACTGTTAATTTTCTTATTTTCTAAGTACATTGTAAGACCTCGTTAATTATAGAAAAATAATTCTCACTCCTTTTTTGAATAGCCACGTTAAGACTGATATTTCTGGGTTGCAGCTAACAGCTGTTAAGTCCAACTGGTCTGTGGCCAACTTTTCTGATTTCAGACAATATGTTGCGTAGGTATTAAAACTTGTCCCAACATCTTGAAGCAAACAGAACAACAGAAGCCAGAACTACTGCACAGAAGCATTCTCTTCAAGTAAACATTAGGGCAGGACACAGTTAGGCTCCCTATTCTCCAATTCTACCCACAGTGAACCTGCCATTGCTGATAGTTTATTCAAGAAAAAATGGGCTCAGAGAATGAGAATCTATATCAGTCATGGCTCAATGATTCCACTAATGCGAGCAAAAGAAGATTGTGAATTCCAGCAGGGGACTTGATCACATCATCCAGCTGACACATCAATCCAATGCTTAAAGGTGTTGTCTTTTGGATGTGATATTGGACAGATGGTTCAATATGCGTGTAGTAGTTTCTAAGGAAGAGAAGTGGATTCCTTTCTGGTGCCCTGGCCATTATTTATCATTCATTCCTACATTTAACTTAATTGCACTTGAAGCCCTTCGAAGATACTTGTAGGATACGAATTGAACTGTAAATGCAAGTTCTTCCTTTTACTTTGCTAGAAACTATTTATGTAACGATAGAATAATAAATCAGACTGGCTTTAGCAGCACTTCTGATTTTGTTTGGGGGGCACTGGAAATACAATGATGAACAATCAGTTGAACTGGAATATGGGTACTAGTTAATAGAACATCCTTATAGTGAGCAGCACTATAAGGAGGACTGTATAGTATACTTCCCTTAATTTGTTCATCATCCTTTAAGATTTGCTCAAACTCAACCCTTGGTCTGCTGACTCCTACCACCCTCCAGTGTCTCACCAGTTAGCTATTCATTGTATGCCAACATAGTCAGCTAACAGACAGGTCTGACTCAAGCCTTGCTGGTTATCTATGCACACATTCCTAAAATGTCAGAACTGAGGCAACATATAAGTTAATTCTGGTTTAAACATTTCAGATTATGACATTTCCATGTCACTTAGTGCTGTACTGGAATTGGAGCACCAATATTCAGTGATAGCGCTACTGACGGAGTCAAGTTAATGCACTAATAGCAGAAGAATAGGACAATAAGTTTCCTTCAAATGTGCCAATTTGAAGGCAGCAGAGTTGAGGACGGATCCTTCAGGTGCCCAGTTAATTGACCGAGAGACAGGAATACAGCCTGAAGGACTTCACACATTTCCAAAGACCAGGGTGGGCAGAGTTTGCATTGCAGACTGTCTCACCCAAGAAGAATTCTGGTCATCGCATGACACAGATTGCAGATTAAACCCAGAACCTTACCGGTTCATGAATTGTAAGTAATAATTATTTTAACCAGTTGTAGCAGAATCATATTACAAAGCATAAAAAATGAGGTGTAAAACATAACTGTTTAGTTTTTAATAGTTTTAATAAGGAATTTATGAAACAACAGAGACACACAAGGAAAACAAAATGAGGGAACCCATCTCCTGACCTATTTTACACTACTTTAATACAGCACCAAGAATGCTCTGTGAGTCTACAACAATACAAATTGTATAAAATAATGGGTTTGTCCTTACACTGATACAGGAAATGGCAACCATTGAGCGAGCTATGCCAGTTCGAACCACTGAAAACAATGAAATGAATAATTTATCTTATTACAAATTTTTAAAAGCTACATTAGGAGCCAAACACAAACAGATAGAATAAAAAAATAGTTTGCTAAAATGGATTTTTGGGAATTAGAAATCTGGTTTGGTCGAGTATTCCTACTGTTGCAGACTTCAGTAAAAACCATTTGATTCCGATTGTTCTGTATAAACTGGTCATTTTTATTATTTAAAATCGAATGTAATAAGATTAACCAGCAAACAATAAAAGCTCTTATGAAGGTGTATGTGGACGTAAAATATTCTACAAGTGTTTTCCAAATTGCTGCTGAGAGTAACTTGCTGCCTTGTCAGAAGCGCTGATGATCTATGGATAATCAGACAATTACATGGAGAGTGACAGCAGTCAGTACTGGCCCCCAGTCTGCTGCTGGAATACATCAATTGTGTCCTCATCTTCCATCTCCAACTGCAATACAAAACAACTGTTAGAAAAAGACACCATCAATAAAGGGCAACATTTGCACTACTGACATTGGAAATTACTGGTGACAGTTTTATTTTCCCCCATCTCTCATTTTCTTATTCAATATGAAGTTTGATAGTGGTGAAGCCAAAGAGGTCTGAAACTTTATTGTGACAATGAATCATGTACTCATTATATCACACAGCAGCAATTATTGCTGGAAGAACTGGAAAATCATAGCACATTTTAGAAATAAATATTGAAATGAAAATGCTTCTAATCACTTCAAATGGACTAAATATTTCAAATTATGACTTTTCCAAAAATGTGGCTATCACTTACTGCTGTACTGGAATTGGGGCATCAATACTTCAGTGACAGCACTACTTACTGACCCAAATTAATTCATTAATAGCAGAAGGAAAAGGATATTCACTTCCCTTCAAATGTGCTGACTGTGGAGTGAGCAGGATAGAAACTCTAGTTTCCCCCCACTTTGTTTACCTTCTATTATTATCAAAGCTGAGAGCCAATGCATTGATACTAAAGTTAACTCCAAAATTCAGCATTTAATTTATTTTTTGGCAATCTATTTTTCTATTTGCTCATGGAATTTGGGCATCACTGGTTGCGTCAGTATTTATTGTCCATCCCCAACTACCCTTCAGAAGGTAGTGAGGTGCCTTCTTGAACTACTGCAGTCAATGGAACAATGATTATAGCTACAAGTTAGGATGATATATGAACTTCTAGATGACTGTGCTCCAATGCATCCATTACCCTGGTCTTCCTAGGTGGCAGAGGTAGTAGGTTCAGGAGGTGCTGTTGAAAACGCCTTGGTGAGTTGCTACAGCACATCTTGAGGAGGCTATACACTTGCCACTATGCATAAGAGTTGGATGGAATGAGTGATTGTTTATGGTGCTAATCAAACCGCTGCTTTGCCCTGACGGGTGTCAAGCTTCTTGAGTGTTGTTGGAGCCGCACTCATCGAGGCAAATGGAAATTATTCTATTACACTCCTGAGTTTAACCTTGTAGATGGCAGACAGGCTTTGAGGGCTCAGGATCTGGGCTATTAGCCCTAGACTTCTTAGCCTCTGAACTTCATCTGCAGCCACCGTATTTATACAGCTGGTCAAGTTCAGTTTTTCTGTCCGAGTAAACCCTGGGATATTAGTAATGGAGGGTTAAACAATGGCAAATGTTTGAATGTCAAAGGGACAGGGTTAGATTCTTGTTTTTTGGGGATGGTTATTGTCATGTTCTTGTAAGGCAAAAATATTACTCATCAATCTAGATACTGTCCAGATCTTGCTGCATATGGACAAAGTACCTGAGGAATCATGAATTGTGCTGTATATTGGTGGACTGTCAAATATCCCCACTTATGACCTTATGATGGAAGGAGTTCATTGATGAAGCAGCTGAAGATGATTGGATCTGGGTCACTAATCTAAAGAAATGCTGCAGTGATGTTGTGTGACCGAGACAATTGACATCTGACAACCATGCCATCTTCCTCTGGGCTATGTACATCAATAACCAATGATGACCTTCCCCATGATTTTCACGGACTCTTTTGTCTTTGATGCCATATTTAGTCAAACACCGCCTTGATATCATGTGCAGTCATCCTCATCTCTGGAGTTCAGCTTTATAATCCACGTTTGGACCAAGACTGTAATGAGCTGAGTGGCTCCCGCAGAACCCAAACTGAATATCAGTGAACAGGTCATTGTCAAGCACATACAATTTGATCGCCCAGTCAACGATCTCTTTCATCACTGCTAATGATTGAGAGTAAACTAATTGGCCAGGCTGGACTGTCACTGCTTTCTGTGCACAGGACATACTTGGTTAATACGCCACATTGTCAGGTAGATACAGTCACAGAGTCTTTACAGCAGGGAATGAGGTCCTTCAGCTCATTGTGTCCACACCAGTCATCAGACATCCATCTATTTTAAATCCATTTTTCAGCACTTGACCCATAGTCTTGTATGCTATAGTACTTCAAGTGCTCATCTAAATAGCTCTTTAAATACCTTGCAGGTTCTGGCCTCAACCACACACTCAGGTAGTGAGTTTCAAATACCAACAACCCTCTAGACTAAAAGACTTTTCCTCTAATTCCCTCAAAACCTTCCGTCCCTTATCTGAAAATTTTGCCCTCAGGTTACTGACCACTCTACTAAGCAGAAAAGCTTTTGCTCACCTACCCTGTCTATGTCCCTCAGAACTTTATACCCCTCAATCAGATCCCTCCTCAGCCTTTCCCGCTCTAAAGAAAACAACAACAGACTATTTAGTCTCTTTTCATAGGTGAGTTACTTCAGCCCGGACAACACTCTTGTGAATCGCTTCTGCAACCTTCTTACTGGAATGACACGCCTCCTTTGGTGTAGCAACCAGAATTGCATACAATAGTTCAGCTGTGGCCTAAGTAACATTGTATACAGCTCCACCACAATCACTTTAATCTTGCATTCAATGCCTTGACTAATAAAGGCAAGTATTCCACATGCCTTCTTAATCACTTGATTTATCTGACCTCCTGCCTTCAAGGATCTATGGACATCCACACCAAAGTCCCTCTGTGAGCAACAAATGCTGGTCCTCTGTTTTTCTCAAGTCCTAAGATTCAACACTTTGTTAGTCCTCTCAAAAATTAACGTCTCACTTTTCAGGATTAAATTCTATTTGCCGCCTTTGAGCCCATCTATATTGTTTAGTAGTCCAAGGCTTTTATCCTCACTATTTACCACACCGCCAATTTTCTGGTCATCTGCAAACTTACTGATCACATGTCCAACATTCATGTCTAGACAATTAATATACAAACAAACAAAGGATCCAGCAATAAACACAATGATATGCCACTGGACACTGACTTCCAGTCACAAAAAAACACCCTTCAACACTGTTTCCTGCCACTGAGCCAAATTTTGGATCTTGGCAACATTCTAGTAAATGGTCTCTGCACTCTCTCCAAAGCAATTATGTCCAATGTGGTGACCAGAAATGCATACAATACTCCAGTGGTGGCCTCACCAGCGTCTTACACGGTTTAATCATTATATCCCCACTTTTGTATTCTACACCTCTTGCGAAGGAGAGCATTCCATATGCTTTCTTTACAACCATATCTACCTGTACTGCTACCTTTAGGGACCTGGGCACTTGCACATCAAGATCTCTCACTTCACTGTCCCTTCTCAGTATACTCCCATTTACTGTGTGTTCCCTTTTATTGTTTGACCTCCCTGAATGCAGACTTGAACTCCATTTGCCAATTTGCTGCATACTCTACCATTTTGGATCTTACAGCTATCTTCTACAATATCCATCACATGGCCAATTTTTATGCTGGCTGCAAATTTTCCAATTGTGCCCCCATGTTCAAGTCCAAATTGTTAACATTTGAACAAACAGCAGGGGTCCTGACATTGAGCCCTGCAGAACACCACTTGAAACAGCTTTCTATTTGCAAGGGAAGCCACTGACCATTACCCTTTAATCCTGTTCATAAACCAACTTTGGATCCGATTCAACACATTACCCTGTATCCTTTTACTTTTTTGATCAAACTGACATGTGAGACCTTGTTAAATGCCTTACTAAGACCCATGTAGACAACACACACTTCACTATCCTCATCGATCCTCCCTGTCACTTCTTCAAAGAATTCATGCTGACTATCCCTGGTCAGTCCATTTCTTTCTAAGTGGCAGTTTGTCTGATTTTCTTAGGATTGATTCAAACAATTTGCCCACCACTGAAGTAAGACTGACTGGCTTATAATTGTTTGGTTTTTTTATTTGTACTTTTTTTAAACTATGGAACCACATTTGCATTCCTTCAGTCCCCTGGCACCTCACCTGTGTTTAGTAAAGATTGAAAAATAATCTTCAGTGCATCTGCTATTTCCTCCATGGACTCCTTCAACATCTTAGGGAACAATCCATCTGGCCCTACCAATTTAACCACTTTCAAGGATTCCAATTCCTCCAACACTTCCTATCTTGTTATGATTGTTTTGTCCAATATTTCACACTGCTCCTCTTGAATTACTGTTTCCACATCACCCCATTCCTTTGTGAATCTGGAGATTAAAAAATCATTTAAATTCTTCCGAGATTATCTACATCTTCACACAAGTTGCCTTTCTTCATCTCTGACAAGTCTCACTTTTTCCTTATCTATCCTTTTGTTCCTTATATACTGGTAAAACATCTTTGGATTTTTGTTCATCTTGCCTGTGAACATTATTTTGATGCCCTCTCTTTGATTTCCTTATTTTTAAACTTGATCCATGTACTTTCTGTACTCCTCTAGGCTATCTGCAGTGTTGAGTTTTTTTGCGATTATCATAAGCTTTCTTTTTCTGTTTAATCCTTCCCTGTGTTTTTCTAGACAACTATGGGGGTCTAGGATTGGCAATACCATTTTTATTTTTGGAAGGGACATGTCTCCTTTGTGCCTTATGGATTCACACTTTAATGCCTCTCACTGATTTGGCCTTTAGCTGTCCTGTCTAGTCTACCTCAACCAAATCACTTCTCAGTTTTGTAAAATTTGCCTTCCCCAGTTTTCACTCCTCATTTATCACTATTCTGTTCCATAATAATACTAAATATCACCGAATTGTGGTCACTATCCCCGACAGATTGCCCACTGTCACTTCATCCACTTGCCCATCTGCACTTCCCAAAACTAAACCCAGAATTGTGTCTCCTCTCTTTTTTTGTTTAAAAAAATTTTGCTGGACACTGTACATGAATTTTTCACCCACAATGCCCCTTATATTGTTTGAAACCCAGTTGATATCAAGATACTTAAAGTCTCCTATTATTGCCCTCTTATTCACAAAGGCACAAATTTGACACAGATTTTCTTCCATCTCCCTCACAGTATTTGGGGTCTGTAGTATACTCCTAGTAGTATGACAACCCCTTTCTTATTTCTAAATTCAACCCATAAAGCCTAATTTGTTAACCCATTCACAACATCATCCTTCTCACACTTGCAACTGAATCTTTAATTACCCCACCTATTCTAACTACCCATCTATTCTGCCTGAAAACTCTATACCCAGGAATACTGAGCTGTCAATTCTGCCCCTTCTTTAGCAAGGTGTCCATTATAGCAATATATTGTGCTGCCATGTGTCTATCTGTGCCCTCAGTTCATCTGCCTTGTTTGCAATATTCCTTACGTTGAAGTATTATCAACTCAACCCTGCCAATTTCCAAAACTGGATGTTTTTTAATCCTCACTTTTGTCTTTGAGTTGCCAACTCTATCACTAACTATCCCGTTTCCTAATCTGAGCTGACCCATCTAAGCCTACATTTTGGTTCCCACCCCTCTGTCATACTAGTTTAAATGTTTCCCCTTCAAGTATTTAACCATTTCCCCTCTGAAATGTTACTACACAAAATGCTTCAATTACCCCATCAGGCATGTCAGGTCACAACAATTTGTCATGAAAGAACGTTCATCTTCCTTTCACACATCTTATTCCCTAGTGCTCTAAATCTGTGCCCTCTGGTTCCTGAACCTTTTGTCACTGGAAATGTTTATCTACTTTATCACTCAAGCAAAACTCAATGGTTTGAAATCTCTACTAAATATCTCACTAATTCTCTCTGTTCTAAGCTAAACGTCTGTAGTTTGCTCAGACTCTCCAAATAACTGAAGTCCCGAGTACCATTCTCTTAAAACTCTTTTTCACCCTTTCCAAGCTCTTAACATCAGGCCTGTAAAGTGATGCGCGAAACACATCAACCAAGCCTTAACTAGTGTTTTAAAAACAATTAGCATAGCATTTGTTGACGTTAACAAATACATCACATAACACTTCTCTGAATTAAATTTCATTTGCCTTGTGTCTGCCTCTGTCCTCCAGAACTCTTCATTATCCTCCAGACTATTTACTATATTTCTCAGTTTTGTATCACCTGCAACCTTTGAAATCATACCACGCCTAAGTTATTAATGTATCAAAAAGAGCAGTTGTCCTAACATCTGGGAATCACAACTATTTACTTCCCTGCAGCCTGAAAAATGAGCCATTCAACAGTGTGCTTCACTCAGTCCCTTAGCCAATTTCATGCAAACACCAATGTTCCTTTATTTCCACGGGGTGTTATTTTACTAATGAGTCTACTGTGCTGTACTTTATCAAATACTTTTTGAAAGTCCACACGCACATCAACTGCATACACTCAAATGCTCTTTACTATATCAAAGACCCCAAGATATGCAAACATATATAACCTATGATGTCTTTAGTTAATTAGTTCATGTTGTTCCAAATTAATTTTTACAGATTGTTAGGTCCAATAGTTCCACTTCACTATTAGGCTGACAGACCTGTAGCTGCCAGATTTATCTCCTTCTCCTTTTGTGAAGAGAGTTTTTCATTCATTTGATATTTCCATAAGTCATCTACAATGAAGTCCATCTAAGCTAAGACTGACTTTGTTTTTTTTCCCTTCTTTCCCCTTTCTCAATCCTAAGTAATCTTAATTGCTCACTTTCTGATATGCTAACCAGCAGAGAACCTGGACTGAACTTGCGACTATTCATGTCTATACAGTTCAGTACCATCCAACTAAAACAAAAATGAAATTCGTGATTCTGTAGAACTGGATATACCTTTGTCCAACAGCCTGACAGATTTAAAAGTCTACCTACTTCCCACTGGAGTTTTACAGTTACCTTTTACAGTAGCTATATAATTACCTTACCGTATAATACTTCAATAAAATTCCACAATCTTAATTACATTCATATGCCTCCACAAAGCACTCTCAAAACAAAAGTAACAGTTAGTTACTGTGCTCCTAGACTTCTAAGACTGGTAGCTATGGATTTCTGTTCCAGGGATGAGCAATAGGTAAAACTAACAGGAATATCCTACCTGGGCTACACTTCATTAGCTACAATGGTGACTGAATGGTATGAAGCAGACTACCCAACCATCCATAGTAGCAGAGGTAGATTATTACATCCCCACAGCTGTACATTACTAAATTAAAGAAATCTGTCATGGGGAAGACTGACATCTGCAACGTGCCCCAGGTTTCTAAATTTTTCCACTCTGGCATCTTGCACTAGGGCCAGGTCATACCTGTGCTGGTGTGTCTGTTTCATTAATTGGCTGTCCATCAAATCGGAACCTGATCTGTCGAATTGCCAAACCCTAGAAATAGAAGAATAATAAAGAAAAATTGAAGTGCCAAAATTGTCCAGAAATCAGTAATTATAGCTGTTGTACATTGTGATTAATAGTGGATAAAAGAACCACAGCTTCTCAACAACTACATTATTGATTTTTCTGGAACTGCTCTGTGATACAGCATGACAAGACACTGAATCGTCCGTACTACTTTCCACACAATATAGTGGCCAATTTCAACAACGTATGTAGATAATTCCCCACAAGGGTGAAGTTTGTCTTAGAAAAGGAACAACAGCTGGTTCATTTCTCTGCAGGAACTCAGACAAGAGGGCCATAAATAAGTCTATTGTTCAAGTATTGCAGTCAGTCCAGAGGCTGGTTTGCAACAGGTAGCAGATGTAAATGGCAAGCTTACTGAGAAACAAATTATTTTTCAAAAGTGAGCTGACGGAATAACTTACATTTTAAAAAAATGCCATCACCTAAGGGGATGTGATCTGCCTAGGACACAGTTATCAACAGAAGTGACTTCTCACAACAAATCATTTGCTGAACATTGATGGCAGTCAATCAAGTTCCATCCTGTTCATATTCAAAGCTCTTCACGCAAATACACTGTGCTTGCACACTACTCGCTAGCAGTAATCTGGGGCAAAGTCCCTTATTCATTTCTCTCTGGTCTAAACCAGGATCACCAAGATTGACTGGAAAACATTTTTGTTTCAAAACTCTATCAATTGAAAACACTCCAGATCATACTCCTTCTTACAATGAATCATGTCAGCCAAAACTGTGCAATTTAATAAAGGTGATGTCAAAACCTGGGTCCTCCCCCGACCATGTAGTTTAATATAACCTGCAGGTATTATTTATGCACTGACAGACATAGGATTTATATTTCTAATTGGTACGAGAACTCTCAATCAATAAGAGTTTGATCACATACTATCCTGGCTCCACATTTAACAGGATCTCACCACTGAGCCAGGGATAATCCAACTGCAAAAATTTTAAAATCTACTCCGGTCAAAGGCTCCCTTTACAGCTTTACAGTTCTTTGGCATAGAATTCAGCATCAATCCTGTCTCTCAAAGGATATCAGCCTTGCAGATTCTCAAGTTCTCATACCTGACGTTCACAGTACGCTTTCATCAGTTTACTTAGAGGTGTGTGCTTTTTGATTTTGAACTGCACAACAGAACCATCTTGGCCTGCCACCTTCAGGTTAATATGATCATTTTCTGATTTCAGTACGTCCTGTGGAGAAAAAAGGATGAGCATGAACAAGAGTGGAATCTTAGAGATGGAATCACAGAAAGCAGATACTTGTAACCGGAATTGATAACAGTTACCAATCATGCATGCAATTACATTGTTGAACTGTAGTATCTCCGGTAATCGATCTGGTAAAGTCTTTTTATAATTAAATCAAGTGAAGTGGCAATTACCCCGAACGCAGGACAGTCTAAGGGAAAGGAGCTGATTACTTTGGCCTGAGACGAATAGAAACTTTTCAACTCCAAAGGTTGTGAAGTTTGGGAATTCTCTCACAAGTGCATTCATTGTTGAGTACACTTAAGACAGATTTTTGGTATCAGATAAACAAGGGAAATGCAGAGGAGGCAGGAAAAGGGGATTCTGATTGAAAGATCAGCAATGATCTTATAGAATGGTAGGAGAGGCTCAAGGCTCATGATCGACTCATGTTCTTTATTATGACTCTAGTTAGGGAATAACAGCAGAGTCTATGTAGACAGAGATCTCACTAGAAAGTGTCCTGAACTTTTCACCCATGTGAAATATGAAAAACACCCATCTTTATAGCAGGTTGAAATTATACCTGACTTTTGTTTGGCAGGATACAAAGTAAGCATGAGAGATAAAAGGTACTGCAGATGCTGGAGAATCCAAGATAACAAGCATGGGGCTGGATGAACACAGCAGGTCAAGCAGCATCATAGGAGCAGGAAAAGGGTTTAGGCCCGAAATGTCAAGTTTTCCTGCTCCTATGATGCTGCTTGACTTGCTGTGTTCATCCAGCCTCTACAAAGTGAGCATGCTGAGCTGTGTAACAATGAGATATGGCACTGGTCAGCACAAGTCTGTCACTGTATAGAACTGAATCTGTCACTACAGTTTCAGTGAGCACTATTATCAATGACATCATCAATCAAAGAAATTAATGAAATGGCTCTGACAAACATATCACTTTTGTGGCACATTTCCAGAAGCAGATTTGTACACATACTACGTAATCCTCAAGAAAAGCTACTCATTTTATGCCTTCATGAAATGTGGACATCATTGGTGTGGTCAACATTTACTGCCCACTCTTAATTATCCTCAAGAGGGTTATGGTGACCTGTCTTTTTGAACTGCAGCAATTCATGTGGAACAATGCTCTTAAAGGGTGACAATTCCAGGATTTTGATTCAGTAGTTTAGAGCTGGCAGCACACAGGGTGAATATGATGTCAATCAAGTAGGCTGTTGTATCTTGGATAGTGTTCTTCAGTGTTGTTGTAGTTGCACGCAGCCAAGAAAGTGAAGAGTATTCATACATAATCCTAATGGATGCCTTGCAGATCATGCAAAGTCTTGGGGCATCAAGAGACAAGTCACTTGCATGAACTTCTAACCTGCTTGATGTATTTTTGTGGTACAGCCAGGGCTAATACTGATTAATGGTATCCTCCAGAATGTTAATGGTGAAGGTGAACTTGACACTGACATTCAATGTCAAGTGGAGATAGCTAAAATCTCTCTCGCAGGAAACAGAATAGTTATAGCACGCTTACAGCATAGGGGGCCACCATTTGCCCTGTTGTTTCAGTACTGGCTTTCTGAAGGAAATGCTTCTGTCTTTTAACAGTCCTCGATGCTCTTCCTCATTAATCTGGTATACCTCTGGCTATTATTTAGCACTTGTACGGCACAGAAATTCATTGTCACTCATTTGCTCAAACTTAAATATTGTTCAGGTCTTGCTACATATCGATATGGACTGCTTCAATGTCTGAGAAATCACAAATGCCACTGAATGTTGCACAATGAGCAATGACATCCCTCCTTCTAACCTCATGATGTACGGAAGGACACTGTGCAAACAAATGAAGACAGTTGTGCCAAAGTTACTACTGTGCACTGATGCCCTAGAAATTAGTTGAGTGACCTTCAACAATCACAACCGTCTTTCTTTACCCTAGGTATGACTCCAGTCAATGGACACATTTTCCCAGATTCCCATCAATTGAAATTTTGCTCAGTTTCTTTGATGCCAGAGTTAGTCATATTGATGTCACTCTCATTCTCAACTCACTCCTAGAATTCAGCTCTTTTGCCTATATTTAGACAGGACGGCTGGAAATAAAGGTGCTCGCAGAATCTAAGCTGGGCGGTGATCACAAGTCTGAAGAAGTGCTGCTTGATAAAACTGTCAATAACACCTTACATTGTTTTTATGATGATTGAGAATAGACTGAGGGAGTGGCAATGGCTAGACTGGATGACATCATCATCATCATCATCATCATCATCATTGAACCCCCCACTGTCAACATCTTGGGTGTTATCTTTGAATAGACTGAACTGGATCAGCCATAATAAGATACTTGGCTAGAGTAGTAGGTCAGAGGCTATGAATTCAGTGGAAAACAATTCATTTCCTATCTGCTCTGTGCATATCCAATATCTACAAGCACAAGCCAACATTGTGATGGAATACTCTGCACTGGCCTGGATGAATGAAACTTCAACAATACTCAAGAAGCTCCAACCAATTTAGAACAAAACAGCCCACCTGTCAAGCACTTTGTCCACCACTTTCAATATTTATTCTGTTCACCAAAGGAAGCGGTGTGTACTGTTACAAGATGCACTGCAGCAAGGGCAGTAGAGGGACAAGAGTAACAAATGTATGGGAACAATGGGAATTCCATCACCTAAAAGTTACCCATGAGACACAAGCCATCACGATTTGGAACTATGTCACCATATGTACACTATTATCAAGCCAAAATCCTAGATTTCTCTTCCCAGCAGCTTTATGGTGTACCTATGCCACAGGGCAGCAGAGGTTGAAGAATACAGTTCACCACCACCTTCTCAAGTCAAATAGGTAAGGACATTAAATGCTTGCCTTTCCAGTGACGTTCCCATCCCACAAATCAATTTTAAGAATCTATTAATTTCACAGTGATCAGTGCAGAAAGGTGTACAGCAAACTTTCTTTTAACAGGCATCCTCGATCAGCCGGTAAAAATTATATACCTGAAATACTGGAAGTTTGATGTATAATCATTATCTCTGCGATGTCAGGGTAGTCAGTTGATGGTGTGCGTGAGAAGACTCTTTGCTGGTAAGTTTTACTTAAGGCAAAGTTGCATTTGTATTTAAGTTGCTTATGCTGTAAATGAAGTATAACAGTAGAGGTGCATACCCCCTGCATTATGCTTCTATTACTTAGTTTACGTATTTACATTATGTGGACCTCTTGATCAACTGGAATATTTAATCAATCAGCTCAATTCTGGTCCATCAGGTGTTGGTTAATAAAATGTTTGCTGTATTATGTTTCAGGTCAGCCCTAAAACCCCTCAAGAGTGGTGGTGCGCCAATATTGGAAATTTCAGTGAAAGTATCTAGTATTACCCAAGACAGAAAGCATACAGCCAGTAGGATCTTTCTAAACAGTACTTAAAATATCAATACAGCTAAAGCGAGAAATCATATTTAACACTACAATGTCCAGAACATACAAATTTGAAACAAAAATGATCGGTTAGCTCTTTGGATGTGCTCATCTTCATAGAGCTGCAATGCCCCAAAATGTAATGAATCATTTGAGGGTAGAGAATAATTACAGAAATGAAAAGGAATATCTCATTTGGTGAAAACTATGTTACTGAACCACCTGTAGTAAAGTCCTTAATGAATTCTCAGTCAGTAATCAATAGCTACTGTCAATCAGGGTAGCAAGTGGAGTACATATCTTTCTGAGGATCCCATGGATCAGCGGGAGGGGTAAATCTCCACACAAGCCTTCTTCAACTTCAATTCCTCTTCATTTAACCCTTACAGCATATTCTGGTGATGAACACTAAATAGTGTCCCCATTAGGATTATAAAATCATAAAACCTTAAACCCAATTAAAACCATATCTTTCTGCAGGGTATTCTTGCTCCCATTCAATTGACACATTTAGTCCAACAAGCCAAATTGCTTCAAACTTCCCGTTATCACTTGATTCCATCAGAAACACTGCAGTTTCAACAAAACTTTTCATTCCATAAACACTGACTTCTAGAGTCAGGAAACAAGTCTGTAGCTTAATCAGCTACGACCTTTCTGCATAGCAGAGCAGACTCAAAGGGCCAAATAGCCTACTCCTACAATTTCTTGTGCTTCCATTGGCTCCTTTTCCTATTTTGATTTTAGTCTTCATGAGCTTTTTCAACTCACTTTGTCTTCCTACACTAATATTTTCACCTTTGATTGTGACTTGTTCTGTTCCACAACTATTACAAATACAATGATATTATCCTGCTTTGCTCTGATCACCCATCTGCCAAGGTCTGATATATTTATTGCGATAGCAAAATAGCTTTACGTATGTCTGATGGGCAATGACGAAGTTTACCTTTGGCTTATGGTTCAGTGAGTGGTGATATGTTTTCTGTGAGAAACATTACCAATCAAGGACTGTGAGAAACATCACAAAGGCCAAACTGGAAGAAAACTGACAATAAGGATACACGAACACCAACAGCCACCAAGAGACAAAACTATTTCTCATTGGTCTCAATACACACGGACAAACAAGGACATGAATTTGACTGGGACAACACTTCCATAATAGCACAAGCCAAACAGAGACATGCCAGGGAATTCCTGGAGGCCTGACATTCCAACCGGAACTCTGTAATCAAATGCACTGAACTGGACCCGATATACAAGTCACTGAAAAACAGAACCAGAAGAAATATCAACCACCGTAGAAAACCAAGTCACACAAATAACAAGCAGGACAGAACACCAATGCTTCACCGGTGCCGCACTGACAACGTTACGTAGCAGGGTGACAAACATCTGCAATTAAACACACTGGCTCAGCGAGCAAGTCTGCAACCTCATCCACGACCCCAGCTGCAAATCTTCTCAAAAACTTTAAACATCTATGGTCATAGCTGATCTTTTACCTCAGAAGTGTGTTTTACTACACTATATCCCCTTAATACCAAATAAATCTATTAACCTCTGCCTTGAATTCGCTTAATGTCAACTTAGCATTCAAAGCTCTCTGAATTTGGCAATTCCGAAGTCTTATAACTCTTTGAGTGATGACATTTTTCCTCACCTCAAGTCCCCTTGTTCTGAGACTGTGACCCCAAGGTCCAGATACACCAGCTAGAAGAAACATTTGCTTAGCATCTGCTCTGACAGGTGCCTTAAGAATTTTATGGAAGTGGTCCAGTGGAGTTTTATCACAGTCCTTCTAGGGCAACTATGCACTTCCTTAGGTGGCAACACCAAAATACACAATATTTTGGCTGTGGCCTCACCAACGCCCTGCATAACTTAGAAAGATTTATTATATACCAATACCTTTGTAACGAAAACTATCATATTAATTACTACCCAATTTTTACCCAAAACATTTCCCTCACATCCTCTTGAATGCTCCATGTTGGTTACTTTCCCACCTAAATTTTGCCAGCAGATTTTAAGTTACACACAGTCTCAAAGTAATTATTAATATAGATTGACAATAGCTAAGGCCCAAATACTGATATTTTTTGTGATATTAGCTATAGCTTGCCAAACTGAAAATGTTCAATTTATACCTATGTTTTTCATCTAACCAATTCTTAATCCACGCTTGTTTGTTAGCCTCCACCCAGTTCTACTTTTGTCTAATAATCTGTTGTGTGGAACTTATCAAATGTTTTTTGAAAATCCAAATACTCTACAACCACAGGTCCCTCCCCTACCCTGTCTCTAACTTTGATGGACCCATATTTAATCTTACAAATCACTTCCTATTTAAAAGTAAATCATGTTTAACAAACCTAATTGTACTCTTCAATGAAATAACAGACGGTAATGTGATTATGATCACATTATGATTGAGATGTTGGACTTTCATAAGGTATTTAATGAAGTGCTACCTAATAGATATGTTAGCAAAACCAAAACTTGAGGGATTTAAACAAACAATGTCATCATATATTTGAAATCGAGTAAGCAACAGAAAGCAGTATTTATTTTCAGACTGGACGGCAATTTCCAGTTGGGTCCCCGAGAGGAGGATTTTGAGACTACTGCTCTTTTTGATACAGGTTAATGGCCTAGTCTTCGATATTAAGTGCATAAAGTCTGCAGATGACAATTTATAAATTAACATGCAATGAGGAAGGTAGTAGCAGACAAACAAGTGAAACAGAAAGATGTACAAAAGATGAATTTGAATGATGTGCAAAGTGATGCATTTTGGCTGGAAGACAGAGAATCAACATATGTTGAATGACACAATTTTAAGGGAATGTAAGAATAGAGAGATAAGAATTCACACACTTGTCTTAGAATATGACATGACAAATTGACAAGGCATACAAGACCCTGGGCTCTATAAACAGAGGCATGGTGTATAGAAACAAGCAAGTTATACTCTACCTTTAGGTCTCAGATGGAGCATTATGTCCAATTCTAGGCACCACACTATAAGAATATTATGAAGGCCTTGGACAGGATGCAGAAATTTACTGAAACGGTACCAGGAATGAGTGGTTTCAGTTACACGGCAAGACTAAAGAAGCTAAAACTGTTAACCTTTGCCATTCAATGGAGGAAGGGAACTTTATCAGCACTATTCAGTATTATAATGAAGGATTTTCATAACAGCAAGTAAGGAGAAACTGTTTGTATTGGTTCAAGTGTCAATAACCAGAAGGAAAAGATTCAAGATTACAAAAGGAGTATTTATTTTGGAGAGGGTGGTCAAGCAATGAATTTCTTTTATACAGAGCCATGTTTGCGTGATGAAAGCAGATTCAAGAAGGAATTTGAGCAACTTTAAAGTTAAACTTTCTGCGGAAAAAGAGCAAGAGTAAAACTTATTGGATAGCTCTCTCAAAGAGCCAGTAGAGTAACAATGGACCAAATGGTTTCCTTCTGTAGTATTTCAGAGATAGTAGGAACTGCAGATGCTGGAGAATCTGAGATAACAAGGTGTAGAGCTGGATGAACACAGCAGGCCAAGCAGCATCATAGGAGCAGGAAAGCTTGACGTTTCGGGCCTAGACCCTTCTTCAGAAATGGGGGAGGGGATGTGGGTTCTGAAATAAATAGGGAGGGGGGGGTGCTGATAGAAGATGGATGGAGGAGAAGATAGGTGGAGAGAAGACAGATAGGTCAAAGAGGCGGGGATGGAGCCAGTAAAGGTGAGTGGAGGTGGTGGGGAGGTAGGGAGGAGATAGGTCAGTCCAGGGAGGACGGACAGGTCAAGGGGGCGGGATGAGGTTAGTAGGTAGGAGATGGGGGTGGAGCTTGAGGTGGGAGGAGGGGATAGGTGGGAGGAAGGACAGGTTAGGGAGGCGGGGACGAGCTGGGCTGGTTTTGGGATGCGGTAGGGGGAGCGGAGATTTTGAAGCTTGTGAAGTCCATATTGATACCATCGGGCTGCAGGGTTCTCAAACGGAATATGAGTTGCTGTTCCTGCAACCTTCGGGTAGCATCGTTGTGGCACTGCAGGAGGCCCAGGATGGACATGTCGTCTGCGGAATGGGAGGGGGAGTTGAAATCGTTTGCGACTGGGAGGTGCAGTTGTTTAGTGCGAACCGAGCGTTGGTATTCTGCAAAGCGGTCCCCAAGACTCCGCTTGGTCTCCCCGATGTAGAGGAGGCCACAACGGGAACAGCGGATGCAGTATACCACATTAGCAGATGTGCAGGTGAACATCTGCTTGATGTGGAAAGTCTTCTTGGGGCCTGGGATGGGGGTGAAGGGGGAGGTGTAGGGGCAGGTGTAGCACTTCCTGTGGTTGACGGAAAAATGCTGGGTGTGGAGGAGCTGGAGGGGAGCGTGCAGCGGACAAGGGAGTCACGGAGACAGTGGTCCCTCCGGAAGGCAGATAAGGGTGGGGAGGGAAAAATGTCTTTGGTGGTGGGGTCGGATTGCAGATGGCGGAAGTGTCGGAGGATGATGCGTTGCATCATGCCTTCAGGCCAACCAATTGCATTTATTGTTATGTAGATAAACAAAGCAGTCAAGATCCATTTAGCAAGATCCTATAAACATCAAAAAGATGCACTGGGACAGAGTCACAGAGGTTTACAGCACAATAAAAGATCCTCTGGCCCATCAAGTCTGTGCTGGTCAAATACCATCCCTTTATGCTAATCTCATTTTCCAACTCTTGGTCCATATCCTTGTATACCTTGGCATCACTAGTGTACATTTAAATACTTAAATGTTGTGAGGGTTTCTGCCCTTCTATCCTTATAGGCAATGGGTCCCACATCAGTGGGAGGAGTGAGCAGAGAGAAACACCAACCCTCATCTTTGGAATTCAGCATAGGTAGTAGGAACAGAGGTAGACCATTCAGCCCAGTGAGTTTGCTCTATCATTCAATTAAACCATGGCTGGTCATCTACCACAAAGCCTTTGTTGTACTATCCCCATATCCATTGATGTTGTTGAATATCCAGATATCTATTGACATCTGTTTTGAACATAGAACCACAGAAAATGTTAACAGCACAGAGAGAGACCATTCACCTCAGTGTCTACACCAGCTGAATAAACTAGGTGCCCACGCTAATCCCATTTTTTAGTACTTGATCCATAGCATTGCATATTACAATAATCCAGATGCAGATATGCACATGCTCAACAATTGAGTTTCCACAGCCTTTGGGCATGGAGATTTAAGATTCACGATTCACTGCCCTGTCAGTAGAAAAAGAATCCTCTTCATTTCATTCTTAAATTGTCTATCCTTTATTCTAAGATTATGGCTCCTGGTTCTAGACTCTTCATTCAAGGGTAATATCCTATCTATAACCACCCTGTCATGTTCTGTAAGTATTGTATAAGTTTCAATGAGATCATCTCTCATTTACAAAATTCTGAAAGCCCCAGTTTCCTCAAATTCTCCTAAAACAATCCCACCATCTGGGGATTAGTCTAATGAACCTCTATTGCGCTCCCTCTATGGTAAATACATCCTTCCGTAGATAAGACGATCAAAACTGGACACAATACTCCAGGCAGTATCAAAAGGCTCTACATAACTGCAGTTAGACGTGTTTATTCCTGTATTCAAATTCCTGCAATACTGAAGGCCAGCGCACTATCAGTACTGCTCTTTCATTCTTCCTCTTGTGCAGCAGAGTCACCCATGGTACCATGGACTTTGCAATGACTGCACTCCTCCCTCATCAGTACCCAAAAGAGAAACAGATGAGCAGCAGCAATGATTTCATCAACTCCTGATTCACGTCCCTGATTCTTTTAAACAGACTGGCAGTCACTCATTCCCTCTCTGCCTCCGTATTTCCAAACAGTCATGAAGAGTCATCATCATACAGCCTGGAAACCAGTCCATGCCGAACATAATCCCAAAATAAACTATCTCACTTGCCTGGTCCTGGCCCATATCCCTTACCTATTCATGTACCTGTCCAAATGTCTGTTAACATTGTAACTGTAGCCGCATCCACCACTTCTTCTGGAAATTCATTCCACATTTGAACCACTCTGTAAAATAAAAGTTGCCTCTCACATCTTTTTTAAATCTTTCTCCTCTCACCTTAAAAATATGCTCCCTAGTCTTGAAATTCCCCACCCTACAGAAAAGACATCTGCCATTCACTTTATCTATACCCTTCATTATTTTATAAACCTCTATAAAGTCGCCTCTCAGCCTCCTTCACTCCAGTGAAAAAACTCCCAGCCTATCCTTATAATTCAAACCTTCCATTCCTGGTAACATTCTGGTCAATCTCTTCTGAACCCTCTCCAGGTTAATAATATCCTTCTTATAACAGGGAGACCAGAACTGGACAATACTCCAGAAGAGGCCTCACCAACGTCCTGTAAAACCTAAACATAACATCCTAACTCCTATTTCCAAAAGTCTGAACAATGGAGGCAAGCAAGCTAAATGTCTTCCTAACCACCTTATCTATATGTGATGCTAACTTCAAACAATTATGTACCTGAACTCGTAGATGTCTCTGTTCTACAACATTGCCCAAGACCGTACTTTTAATTGTATAAGTCTTGTCTTTGTTTTATCAAAATGTAGTATCTCACATTTACCCAAATTAAACTCCATCTGCCACTCTTCAGCCCATTCACCCAAACGATCAAGATCTCTTTGTAGTCTAAGGTAACCTTCTTCACCGTCCGCTATACTACCAACGTTGGTGTCGTCCGCAAACTTACTAACCATGCTTTCTATATTCTCATCTAAAGCATTTATATAAAATTACAAACAAAAGTGGACCCAGCACTGATCCCTGTGCAGCACTGCTAGTCACAGGTCTCCAGTCAGAAAAACAACCCTCCAGCATCACACTGTCTCCTGTTTAAAGCCAATTTTGTATCCAATTGGCAAGCTCACCCTGAATCCCATGTGATCTAACTTTACTAATTAGTCTACCACATTAGTAAAACTTTCGACGAGGTTCAAAGTCCAAGGAAACAATGTCTACCGCTCTGCCCTCGTCAATCTTCTTGGTTACTTCCTCAAAAAGCTCAACCAATTTTATGAGACACAATTTCCCCCGTACAAAACCATGCTAACTATACCTAATCATTCCTTGCCTCTCCAAATGCATACAAATCCCATCCTTCAGAATCACATCCAACAACTTATCCACCACCGAAGTCAGACTCACAGGTCTATAGTTCCCAGGTTCTCCTTACATTCTTTTTAAACAAAGGCACAACATTAGCCACTCTCCAGTCATTTGGTACCTCACCTGTATTTCTAGATGATACAAATATTTCCGCAATTTCCTCTGCACCCTCCCACAAAGTCCTGGGATATACTAGATCAGGTCCCGGAGATTTATCCGCCTTTATATTTTCTAAGACCTCCAACACTTCCTCTTCTGTCAGGTGAACTGTTTTCAAAACATCAACATTTATTTCTCTGACTTCTCTCCCCCCCCCATTTCTTTCTCTACAGTAAAAACTGATGCAAAATATTCATGTAATACCTCTCCTACCTCCTGAGGTTTGACACAAAGATGACCTCTTTGATCTTCAAGGAGCAATACTCTCTCTCTAGTTGTTTGCTTGTTCTTAATGTATTTGTAGAATCTCTTTGGATTATCCGTAATCTTACTTGCCAAGGTTCTCTCATGTCCTCTCTTTGCCTTCTTGATCTCCCTCTTAAGAATGTCCCTAGACTCTTTACCATGTTCAAGAAATTCATTTGAGCCCAGCTGTTTATATCTAAGATATGATTCTTTTTTATTCTTGACTAGAACCTCAATATCTTTACTCATCCATTATTCTAATCCTACCAGCCTTACCTTTAACTCTTAACAAGAAATGACTCTGAACTCTCATTATCACATTTTTGAAAGCCTCCCACTTCTCAGACGTTCCTTTACTTGTGAACAGTATACGCCAATCAATTTTTGAAAGTTCTTGTCTCATACCATTAAAATTTGTCTTATTCCAGTTAAAAACGCTACTTTTTACGGAAGGCTTATCCTTTTCCATTACTATTTTAAACAAATAGAATTATGATCACTAGACCTAAAATATTCCCCTACCATCACTTGCCCTGTCTTATTACTCAACAGAAGGTCAAGTTTTGCTTCTTTTCTAATAAGAACATTTACATATTGATAAAAGAAAATTTTTTGAACATATTTAATAAATTCTTCACCATCCAAACTTTTACTGGGGCTACTATAGTGTTAAATGTTTGGAAATTAAAATTACCTGCTATTACAACCTTATTATTCTCAAATTATCTGAGATTTCTCTATATATTTGTTCCTCAATTTCCCTCTGACTATTGGGAGGTCTACAGTATAATCCCATCAAGGCGATCATTCCCTTATCATTTTTAATTCCAATCCATATATTTTCACTGGATGATTTTTTTCAGAAATATCCTCTCTACAACACTACCCAACACCATACCATTAATTGTATAATTCCTGCCCCTGTTTGTAGCACCAAAATGCAATACTTCACATTTATCCATACTGAACTCCATCTGCCATTTTTCAGCCCATCGACCCATCTGATCAAGATCCCTTTGTAACCTAGAAAACCTTTTTCACTGTCTACTATGCCACCAATTTTGGTTTAGTCTGCAAACTTACTAACCATGCCTTCTAAATTCTCACCCAAATCATTTATATAAATGACCAACAAAAGTCGACACAGAACCGATCCTTGTGGAACACTGCTGGTGACAGGCCTCCAGTCTGAAAAGCCACCTTCTACCGCCACACTCCATCTCCTGCCATTAAGCCAATTCCTTAAACATGCTGTTCATTTAGTTCACTGCCTCACAAATGGACAACAAGATTCCAGTCAGTGCTTGTGTTCTGAAACCCGAATTTCAAGCCTGTGCAGGCAGTGACTATTCCTGAAAGTGTTTCGGATACACGGTGTGTCAGTGACTTTCCACATGCAATAAGCTGTACATTTCACTCGGCCAAGCATTTGTATTCAATTTTCCTCACAATAAATTATAACGTTCTATTAGTTTCCAAGTTACTTGTTCCATCTGCATACAAACTTTTTCCAATTCAGGCATTAGGATATCCAGGTCCCGCTGCATCTCAGAGCTCTGCAAACATTCACCATTCAGGTAATATGCTTTAATAATCTCCCTGCAAAATGGACAATTCATATCTTCCCACATTATACTTCATTTGTCACATCTTTGCCCACTCGCTTGTTAAAATGATCAGAAAGCTGGTGCAGACATAATGGACCAAATGCCTCCATCCACATCTCAGCAATTCTGTAAATCTATCTCTCATCTCTCCACAACTTACTCCCTATTATCTTTGAGTTATCAATAATTTTGCAACCATACTTTCCATTGCTTCATCCAAATAATTTATATGAATTGTAAACAGTTCAAATCCCAGCACTGATCCCTGCAGCACACTACTCATTACATTTTACCAACCTGAAAAAGATCAATTTATCCCTACTCTCTGCTTCCAGTTAGCCAGACAACCTCCGATTCATATGCATTGTGAGCTTTTACTTCTGTAATAATCCTTGATATGACACTTTATCAAGTTCTTTCTGGAAATCTAGTGCAGTACATCCACCAATTTCCTTTTATCCAGATCACATGTTCACTCCTCACAGAACACCAACAGATTGATTAAACATGATTTCCTTTTCATAAAACCGTGCTGACTGCCCATATCACCTCAAACTTAGAGTTTCACTTTTTATCTTCCTATCAAAGGTGACCTTCCCCAGATCAAGGGAATAGTAGAAAATTAAAACCAATACATGAACTTTCTCATTTGCCACTTCTTCTAAGGTAATTGGATGACATCCATCAGGACCTGGGCACTTGTCAGCAAGTGTCTCCAACAATTTATTCAATATCACTTTGCTCGCGATTAGAACTTTGTCAAGTTCTTCCTTTGCATTTCCTGATTAGTACCTGCTTCTGGATGCTCTTTGTATAGAACAGTAATGCAAAACATCTGTTTAATTACCAGCCATTGCTCTTTTTTTTCTACATTATCAATTTTCCAGACACTTTCTATAGAACTAATGCTCACTTTGTTAACTTTTCTTTTTAAATATGTATTGAAACTTTTATATTTCCTGGCCAGCATTCTCTTGCACACTAATTTTTCACTTTTTGTAAGTTTTTAGTCTTTTTTTGCTTTTATATATTCTGTCCAATCTACCAACCTGGTATCTGTCTTTGCACAGTTATAATTATATTTAGCATAATTTTTTAAGAATGATAATATCTTTAACTTTATAGTCCAATTTTAGTTTCTCAGAATGGGTGCACAAAGCAACATCACAGCCCTAGCCAGAATTGGAGTAACTGGGTGAATTGAATTCCACCTGGAGATAATAGGGCTGAAAATGACTTACTTTCTGGGGGCAAGAGGAGTCAGACCTGACTGGGGAGCATATTCAGAGATCGAGATAAAGAGATGCCAAGGTTTAGGGCCTATCACTTACCTTCTGACAGGTAAGACTGGAGAGTTACAACCACTGATTGCCTGGTCAGATTATAATGTTGCCATGACAACAGAGACCAGATTCGAGAAAAGGCAGATCTGGGTATTAAATATCCCCAGTTACAAAATATTCAGAAAAAAAACAGGAAAAGGAAGAAAGGAGGAATGGTACTGTTTTTGGATGAGGAGAAAATTGCTGTATTGGAGAAAAAGGACGTTTCAGAGAATTCACAGACAGAATCAATTTGGCTACAGCTGAGGAATACGAAGGGTGCAATTACATTCTCAGTATCAGGTACTGACCACCAGCTAGAGGGAAGAATAAAGAGGAACAAGTCTGCAAGGAAATTACACAGGTGTGTAAACATCATAATAGTTATAGAAACAAAGTTGCTGGAAAAGCTCAGCCGGTCTGGCAGCATCTCTAAAGGAGAAAACAGAGTTAATGTTTCGGGTCTGGTGACCGTTCCTCAGAACTTCTGAGGAAAGAACAAAGTTCTGAGGAAGGGTCACCGGACCAAAAACGTTAACTCTGATTTTTTCTCCACAGATGTTGCCAGACCTGCTGAGTTTTTCCAGCAACTTCTGTTTTTGTTCCTGATTTACAGCATCCGCAGCATCTTTTGGTTTTTATTTTCCATACAATGGTACATATCCTGTTCCAATAACTAAAAAAAGAGCCACTGCTGGACCTGATTCTTCGGAATGAGGTAGGTCAAGTAGACCAAACAATTGCAGGGGAACACTGGGGACAGAAATCATTGTATCATAAGTTTACAATGACAGTATAAAGTGACATTGGTCAATCTAGAGGAAGAATAAATAAAATGGTCAACAGCCATCTTCAATGGAGCAAAAGCTGGGCTGGACAGGCTGGAACAAAGGGATGGCAGGAGAAGCAAAAGCTAAACAATGGGCTACATTCGAAGAGTAGATGGTTTACGCACATTCAAGATATATTCCCTCAAAAGAAAAAGGCGGAAGAAAAAATTCCGAGTTCCCTGGATGACAAAAAATGATAGACATTAAGTTGAAGACAAGTTCACTTACAACATGTCAGGTATTAAGACAACGAAGAACCAAGATGAATACAGAAGATTCTGATGGAAGATGAAAAAGCACTGCAAGAAGCAAAGAGGGATTATAATAAAAGACTGGCAGCCAACAGATCAGGAAATCCCAAAGTCTTCTATAATCAACAGCAAAAGAGGAAATTTGTGTCAATTTGGAACCAGAATGGAGACTTACACCTGGAGGCAGGGGTTGTGGCTGAGGTGTTATATCATAGAAGCCCTATGGTGTAGTAGCAGGCCATTCAGCCCAACGAGTCCACACTGACCCTCCAAAGCGGTGCTTTTTTGGAGAATTGCAAACATGTTCAAGAAAGCTTGTAAAGATAGACCCAACAATTACAAAACAGTTAAATTTCAGTGGTAGGAAAACTTGAGAGACAATTATTCAGGAGAGAATTAACAATTTGGATTTGTTGAGGGAAAATCATATCCAACTGACTCAGTAGTTTTTTTTTGAAGCAGTAACAGAAAAGGTTATTGATGGCAAGGCTGTTGATGTGATGTACATGGACTTCCAGAAGGCATTTGATACCACACAACAGACTTGTGAGGAAACCTATTCACTTATGGAATAAAAGGAACAGTAATAATGTGGAGAGACAGTAGGAACTGCAGATGCTGGGGAGTTCTGAAGAAAGGTCTAGGCCCGAAATGTCAGCCTTCCTGCTCCTTTGATGCTGCTTGGCCTGCTGCGTTCATCCAGCTCCACACCTTGTTATCTCAGTAATAATGTGGATACAAAATTGGCACAGGGGTATGAAACAGGCAGTAATAAGAGCTCTGAGCAGGAATTGGCAATTCAGTCCCTCGAGCCTGCTCCGCCATTTGATACAATCGTGGCTGATCTCAACTGGGCTTCAATTCCACTTTCCTGTCTGCTCTCCACTACCCTTCAATCCATTGCTAATTAAAAATCTGTCTCTCCCCTCCTCAAATTTACTCAGTGTTCCAGCATCCACAGTATTTTGGGTTAGTGAATTCCAGATTCATAATCTTTTGAGAGAAGTAATTCCTCCTCACTTGATTCAAAGCTGCTACCCCTTATCCTAAAACTATGACCATTCATTCCAGATTGCTCCACATGAGGGAACATCTTTTCTACTATTACAACACACATTGCCATAACAATTCAGCAAGTCTGGCAGCACCAATAAAGACAAAGCAGAATTAACATTTTGGGTCCAATGACCCTTCTTCAGATCTCAGGATATCCTTTCTACGTCTACTTTTTCAATCACTTTTAGCATCTTATATACCCCAATTAGATCTCTCATTCTTCTAAAACTACAGAGAGTATAAGCCACTTGTCAATCTCTCGTCAGGCAAACCCCTCATCTCTGAAATAAATCTAGTGAACTTCCTCTGCACTGTTTCGATTTCAACTACATCTGTACTCAAGGGGACCAAAGTTATATGAAATACTCCTGGTGTGGTCTCACTAATGCCTTGTACTATTGCATCAACATTTCCCTAGTTTAATACTCTATTCCTTTCATAATAAATACCAAAATTCCATTTGCCTTTCTTATTAGCTGCTATATCTGCGTACTAATTTTCTGCAATTCATACACTAAGATAGCCAGATCCCTCTGCACCAAAGCCCTTCCAAGTTTTTGTTAATTTAGATATTAGGTTGCCTTTCTATTTCTCTAACCAAAATGGATAACCTCTCACTTATCCACGTTAAACTTCATCTGCCAAATTTTAATCCATTTATCTAACCTATCCATATCCATATTGTAAATTTCTTATTTCTTCATTGCAACAGACTTTCCCACCTATCTTAGTGTCATCTGCAAATTTAGTGATAGCACTTTCTATCCCCACATCCAAGTCATTAATAAAAGTTGTTAGTAGTTGGGGCCTGGGGACTAAATCCTGTAGCACCCCACTAGTTATATTTCACCAACCAAAAAAAAAGGCCCCTTTATCCTGACTCTCTGCAGGTTAGCCAATCCACTACCTCAGCTAATAAATTACCCCTTACCCCATGTCATCTCACCTTATGTATTAACCTTTTGTGCAACATCTCATCAAATCTACAGGATCATCATCATCCACATTGCTTGTTACATCTTCAAAGCACTCTAGCAAAGTAGTTAAACATAATTTACCACTCATAAAACCATACTGACACTGATGGATCGTATTTGGACATTCCAAATGTCTGTTATTACTTCCTTAATAATTGATTCTAATAATTACCCAATGACACATATTAAACTAACCAGTCTGGGGGGGGGGGTCCTCTTTGCTCCTCCCTCCCTTTTCAAATAATGGTGTCATATTAGAATTTTTACACCTACTGGAACCTTTCCTGCATCCAGGGAATTTTGGAATATTATAACCAATGGATCCAGTATCTCTGCTACCACTAGTTTTAAGTCCCTGGGGTACAGGCTATCACACTCTGGGACTTGTTGGCCTTCAATTCCAATAATTTGCTCAGTACCTTTTCCCTATTTTTTTTTGGGCTGGAAGATTTGTAGTGGAGTTGCGCCGAGGTTGGTATTGATACACTTGCTTTTCCTAATTTATATACACGTTCTAGATCTTGTTGTGGAGGGGATAATTTCAAAATCACAGACACCTCTAAACTTTGGAGAACTGTAAATCATGAGAATGGTTGAACTTTCAAACAACATTGACAGGTTGGTAGAGTGGGTGGATAGGCAGCAAATAGGTGGAGAACTGTGAGGAGATATACTTTGGCATAGAGAAGTATAAAGTAAGGATGCTATTTTAAAGGGTTTGCAGACGCAGAGAGAACCGGGTTTTAAAAAAACCAAAGAACTGCAGATGCTGGAAATAAGGAACAATCAGAAATTGCTGGAAAAAGCCTGCAGGTCAGGCAGCATCGATAGAAAGAAAGCAGAGTTAACATTTCAGGTCTAGTGACTCTTCTTCACTGGACCCAAAACGTTAACTCTGCTTTTTCTCCACAGATGCTGGCTGACTTGCTGCGTTTTCCAGCAATTTCTGATTTTGTTTCTTATTTCCAGCATCTGCAATATTTTGTTTTTGTTTGGAACATACCCATCTTTGCTTTTGCTGGGGACAACTAGAAGTACTGACTGGATTGAATCTGATCTTTATGACTCAGCTCCTCATAGGTTAAACTCACAGCAGTATGGGGTCCAAAAACTATCTTTCAAACAAAAGGGTACAAACACTAAAAACAAAACATATTGTGCAAATTACATATTTGTATGCAGACTCCTACTCTCATTGCAGCGATCGTTTGTCTACCCCCAAGGTAACATTTCAAAATCCAAAATGCATGAAAACATCAACAACACCTGTTCTTAACCATTCAATACATTTCTCACTTGTATCTGTGTATAAATGACTCAGTTATAAACAAATTTCAGCTTGCCACAACTCTAACATAAACTCATGTGCTACTGAATCTGGTAACAAATAAACCCATTACATTAGATGCCACCTCCACATGGTGGTAGAGGCACTGCCATACCCCCAGCAAGCCCCCAGTAACACAAGATAACAAGGTGTGGAGCTGGATGAACACAGCAGGCCAAGCAGCATCATCGGAGCAGGAATGCTTGACGTTTCGGGCCTAGACCCTTCGTCAGAAATGGGGGAGGGGAAGAGGGTTCTGAAATAAATAGGGAGAGAGGGGGAGGCGGATAGAAGATGGATAGAGGATAGAAGACAGACAAGTCAAAGAGGCGGGGATGGAGCCAGTAAAGGTGAGTGTAGGTGGGCTTGGGGACCGCTTTGCAGAACACCTGCGCTCAGTTCACAACAAACAATTGCACCTCTCAGTCGCAAACCATTCCAAGTCCCCCTCCCATTCCTCAGACAACATGTCCATCCTGGGCCTCCTGCAGTGCCACAATGATGCCACCCGAAGGCTGCAGGAACGGCAACTCATATTCAGCCTGGGAACCCTGCAGCCCAATGGTATCAATGTGGATTTCACAAGCTTCAAAATCTCCCCTCCCCCAACCGCATCCCAAAACCAGCCTAGTTCATCCCACCTCCCTAACCTGTTCTTCCTCTCACCTTTCCCCTCCTCCCACCTCAAGCCGCACCCCAATCTCCTATCTACTAACCTCATCCCACCCCCTTGACCTGTCCGTCCTCCCTGGACTGACCTATCTCCTCCCCACCTACACTCACCTATACTGGCTCCATCCCCGCCTCTTTGACTTGTCTGTCTCCTCTCCACCTATCCTCTTCTCTATCCACCTCCCCGTCTCTCCCTATTTATTTCAGAACCCTCTTCCCCTCCCCCAGTTCTGAAGAAGGGTCTAGGCCCGAAACATCAAGCTTTCCTGCTCCTATGATGCTGCTTGGCCTGCTGTGTTCATCCAGCTCCACACCTCGTTATCTCGGATTCTCCAGCATCTACAGTACCTATTATCCCCAGTAACTCAAGCTCGTCTTCCTCCCACATACTGTATCTTTAATTTGCTGACCAGTATGGATGTTTTCCATCTCTGCTTGAGAGCAAGTTAGCACGTGTAGTTATGCTGTAATCATAATCTTGCCTCAAGTTTTTGTAATCGCATTATCTTTTACACACTATAGTCATGTAGTGGGGTTTTTCTCCCAAAAGACTTGCATTTGTACACTGCAGTCTTTCTCAATCATCTGATGTAAAGTGACTACCAAGCTGTGCTCAAAAGCTTCCACAAACTGCAATGTGTTAATGGGTAGTGATCTGTTTTGACAAAGTTAATTAAGGAATAAATATTGGTTACGCGGCCCATCTTCAAAACAGATTTTATTCTTCAAATAAAATTTTTTACATTCATCTGGGAGGTGGGTGGTACTGGTACATTGGTATGATCAGCAATTGTACATACACAATAGAGCTTCACCATTAGATATTAATATATAGCTCTACTATTAAAAACGTGTGATTCAACTGATCAGTATGACAAAGATATAGTTGATCACATGTATTTTGGTATAGCATAGCCATTACATATTAATATATAACTTGATCATTATATCTATAAGGCTTGTACAGCCTAGGAATTCTGGATGACTGCAACTGGGTGGTTATTATTTTAAATACGCAGAGAGGTGAACATGGTTTTGGGCTCTGGAGTTTCCTCGTCACGCCTTCAGCGCAGGGATTGGGCTCTTACTCAATACCAGAAATGACCACTCCGCCTGAACAACTGGGCCAGTGAGACTGAGGCCTTAGGCCTGGGCTCCAGCCACTCCGAATATGGCGGCAAAATTTCAAACAGGGCCGAACGAGGGAGGGAGCGGCCTCGAACCAAACAACCAAATCCTGAGGGCCGAGAAACTAAGAGAACGACAGGACGAAGGCGGGAGTCCCACTGCTAAGCCCGAAGCTGCCTCATGCTGCCCCGTTACCTTAGGCTTTTCATCCGCCATTGTGTCTTCTCGCCCGCGTCTCCTCAGCACAAAGAGTCAGAGAGAGGGAGCAGGAGAATCGGGGAGGGGAGGCGAACGCGCGCCCCCGATGCATCTCGTCCGCGCGCACGCAAGGCGGCTGTAGGTTACGTGCGCGCCCCCGCGAACCGGTCTCTCCCAGCCGATTGGTGGATGGACCGGGAAAGGGGCGGAGTCCAAGAACGCGTTCCCGCCGGGAGGGACACGTGACCGCGAAGCGCCGGCTCTGAACACGTCAGTGGGTGCGCGTGCATGGACGGTTGGAAGAATGGCGGAGGGGTTTTGGGTTAGAGGGTGGAGGAGGGGAGAGTGGCACTGGGTGAAGGAAAGATGAAAGGAGAAGAAGCAGGAGGGGCGGGCGGGCGGGAAATGTGACAAGGTGGAGGCTCGAAGGAAGGGGTTTGGAGGTGGATAAAGCAATTCCCTACCTCCCCCCGTTATTTTACAGGGAATTACCACTCTTCTCATGGATGTTAGTGTGTTGTCATTCTCAAACCTGAAGCATGTAGAACTCTCAAATTCCTTCTATCCTTACTATTTAGAGAATCGAGGTAACATTATAACCAATGCACTCCAAACAAGATGGATTGCATGCATAACAGTGCAATTGACTGCATTTGTGCTAGAACTTCCATTACTAAGCTAAAGCTTCTTGAGATGAGTGCAGTTCCCTTTGCTTGATCAGTATTGCAAAAACCTGGTTGTTCTGAATTGTTGATGATGGTTACAGCTGCATCTAAAACACCCTGTTGTTCATTCTCTGGGCATTCTTGGGATTTGTTCTTCTGTACAGTTCCCAATTCCTGTAATCTTTCAAAACTGCCAAGGGTGACTCTATCATAGTATAAAAAACAAATACTACAGATATTGAAGATCTAAAATAACAGAAAATGCAGGAGACAGCAGAGCTGGCAGCATCCATGGAGAGAGAAAATGACTTAATTTTCAAGTCTGATATAACTTATTCAGAAAAGAGGAA
>JAHRHZ010000078.1:18368670-18410385 GCA_024137785.1 Ginglymostoma cirratum | reverse complement strand
TGCTCCTCTGACGCTGCTTGGCCTGCTGTGTTCATCCAGCTCTACACTTTGTTATCTCTACTTATTAATATTATCTTTTTCAGCTCAGTTGTTGTAGAAACCATTCATGCTCCCTGTTGTTTACTTCTAGACTTGACCATTCATAAGCAATACTGGTTGTTCTGCAACATTGTTGCCTCTTTGAGTTCAGGTTAAACCTCAGCCTTGACTCACTCCAAGTCACGCATCACCTCCTGCTTGCTGACCTCCGTTGTCTACCACTCAAGCAATGTCTTGATTTCAAAATTTTCAACCTTACTTTTAAGTCCTTCCACCACCTCCAAATAATGTCATCTTCAATTCTGGTCTCTTGTGCGATGGTGACTGGGTCTTAATTTCTGGAATATTTTCCCTCGTCCCAACCACCTTACTTTCCTTCTTTAAGTTGCTCATTAAACAGTGTCTCTGATGCAAGCTTTTGGTTTGTTTTAATATCTCTTAATGTGTCAAATATTGTTTTATCATGTTCCAGTGAAAAGTTCGTTTCATTATATTGAAGACGCTAAGATACAACCAACTCTGTTAGGTTTGGTCCGTCAGTGGAACAGGACAGACTCGGGGAAGGTGATGTTGGAAGCTGGGCTATTGGCTGTTTTTATCTTGGTCCAGTCTGTGGCACTGACCCGGTTTTAACAGTGGCTTCTGATGTTCGTTAAAGCTGGGAAACTAGCGGAATTTTCTTCAACCGTCGCCGCTTGACAACATTTAGATCAAGCCCAGGGTTTGTTGAAACCGCGTGTTTAGGGGCTCAGTGGCGGATACAATCAGCTGATCAGGCAACTAAGAGGCCGCCCCAGTGATAGGGTCCTTGATGAGCGGGCGGCGCGGCGTGACCAAGCGAGCGCGATGGAGGATTCGCTTCTGGAGTATGAGCCGATCCCAATGGTGAGGTTGAGATAGACAGAGAGATGGGATTCGAGGGAGGAAGAAAATCTTTTCCGATCATCCGTTAGACAGTGTCAGGAAGAATGTCTCCGGAGTAGTTGCTGTACAGTCGGATGGTTGTTCCCGTGTGACCTGGGACCGTAGCCTGGCAGAACATTTTTAGAGAGGGAGACCTATTCTTTAACAGAACCTCGAAACACCCCAAACTCTTTTCAGGTCCGCGGAGTATTTTATTTCCAAAGCTTCAGGGAAAATTGAGAAAGTAGGACTGGCCGAGGTTCTTTAGAGAGGCAACGCGGACCGGTGGGCCAATTAATCTCCTGTGGTGTAACTGTTCGTTGATTATCGTTTTCTACAACATGATCTACACTTCAAAAATACTTAATCGGTTGTAAACCAAATTGGGATGTTCGAGGATATGCAAGATGCTACTGAAATGCAAGGCAGCCTTTCCTTTCGAAGTGTTGTTGCTGATGTTGTGCGACGCCCAAATTGCTCACAGTCAGAACCTACACTCATGAACGTAACCAGATGTTCCGTTCTTAGTGATGCTTGTTGGGTAGAATGTTGAAGTGAATTTACCTGCTTTCTTTCAGTCACGTTCAAGGGTATTTTTGTATTCACCTGATGAGGACAGACATCTCTTTTGAAAGTCAATGTTTCTGACAGACCAGTGGTTGTTCGGAGAGAAAGTAAAATATTTCTTCAACAACAGAGTTTCAGATAAATAATTTTCTCTCTTTTGTTGTTCCTAGGGTATTCCAGGAGTGGATGTTGGGGAGTTCATCGGGTTTGAATGGGGCCCTACTCAAATGTTGGTGTATCCGACACGGCATGATCAGACAGGTACTGTGATTTTTCTGATTATTTATTTTTAAAAAATCTTAAGTAATTTAGATTAATGAGAAATTGCTCTTGTCCCAATCATTTTAACCTGACAAATTTTGGAATCGGATTTTAGAACCTAAATGGAGATACTTCTGCGTACGCTCCAACACAAGTGATAAAGGTAAGTAAGGATAAGTAGTTGACAAAAGAACCAAAAGCAACGTGACAAAATACGTATTGTTGTGACTTGAAATGAACTGCCCGAAAAAAGTGATGGAAATGGATCCTATTATAATATTTAGAGATATGGAAGTTGATGGAAGATTAGAGAAGTGGAATTAATTGGATGGCTATATCAAGGCAAAATGGGGGTAAAAACCATTTTCCTGTACTATATCGTTCCATTATTCAGTCCTGGCACAGTTTACTCCAATCTATTTGCAAATATCATATATTTACATTTTTCCATTTCTTTGACATGAGAATGAATTGTTTTGAATAAAAATTTCGTTGATTGACTGTGAATGTTTTAGAAACTGATTGCTCCCTGGTTGAGATCAACTAAGAAAATAGATTTGGAATCGAATGTCAGATTTTTCATGCTCATGGTTTAGTGCTGTGATATATTGTGGTTTCATCCACTAGGCCCTTATGAGAGCCATTTCTAATTGTTCTGACTAATCAAATGTAGTTGAAAAGCATTATTGTCTGGTATGCTTTAAGCAGACTGTACAGTTGCATTTCCCAGCCCTCCTTTCTGTTCATACCCCAGAGACTGCACCAGACAGCTCCCCAAGAATGCCCTCCATTCAAGTTGTCTACAGCGATAAAGATGTGTACTCACCAATTCTGTGTAAACTTTTCAATGAGTCACATGGCATCTTCATGACTCTTCAGAAATCCAAACATGATTGCACAACCCAGAAAGCAGAGTGAGTAGAAACTGACTTCAAGATTTTCTTTTACTCTGAAATATAACACATGGCTTACTATCTTCGGGTATTTTGCTTGTTGCAAAAAACTAATAAGAATTAACTGGGGCTGGTCCTCCTTTGCAGTATCTGTTAGTGGGTATAAGAAAGACAGGCATGTATTTATAGTGCACTTTTACAAGCTTCTTTGCATCTCAAAAGTAAAGTAGATCATTACGAAGTGCGGCGACTGTGCAGTGGGAAATTGTGAAGGCTGGTATGAGAGGCTGACAAGATCCTTTGTAGATCTGTAATTGGCTTCTCAGGCCAGCTAATGGAAAATGGTAATAAAATGCCTGAAATAAGTTAAACATTAAGGAGGAAAACTAAAGTGTGAGACAAATCCTATGCGTTCTTTAAAAATATTTTGAGTATTGACTAGATTCCTCCCAACATACACATACACACACACACACCATAGTGAATGAAGTAATTGGAAAATTATAAATGTAACAACAGTAAGTATACTGTAAATATGAAATAAAATTGAATATTTTGAACATTTTGGCATGTTCCAATTATATTATGAGAAAATTACAAATGGTCACAGCGCAATAGAAGAATGAAAGAGAGAAAATCGTAATTACAAATTCATCTTTATAATGAGAGTTTTGGGGATATTAGTTTTATTAGACAATGACTGAGAACTGAGTCAAAATTTGAATTGAAAGGGGCAGTGTGAATTTGACAGTGAGGGGACGTGTCTAATTGATTTATTGAATTTCTTGAGGTAATCAATAAGAATTGCTTGTGGATGTTGTCTGTCTGGACTTTGGCATGATAAATTTCTATGGAATTCTTAATAAAATTGTATGCGCACTGAATTATGAAGGTACTGTAACCTTGTAAGTTGGGAGTTAGGAGACAGAGTTGAGATAAAAGGTCTACTGATTGACAGGGTGTGACTTGATGTTCTGTAAAGATCTACATGTGCGTTTTTGCTTCACACATATCACTGAGGGAATAGAGAGTTGGATATGGAAGTTTGCAAATGACTCCGTTTGGTGATTCAGGAAGTAGTACACACGAATGAAGGGAAATACAAAAGGACATAGATTATATGAACAGCGGTAATGAGGTGTTCTGAAGTCATTCACTTTGAACCCAAGAAAGATGAACTGGCATATTTAAAACTTGTGGAAATTGTAAAATGTGGATGAACAGAGAACAGTCCTAATACTTGAGTCCAGTTCCGCATGTTGATTCTTTCTTGATGTTATCGTAAATGTGCCTTTCATTAGTTTTATTTTTGATCCGTATCATAACGTTACTGATTATTCTGGATTTGCGTATCAGATTTACTCTCTTCTGTGCTTTTTTTTTTGTATCGTGTATGCACGTATGAACTCTTTGTATACCCTGAAATGCTCCAGCCAGCGTTGACATCCCATCGAGTGTTGGTGGTTGTGTTGTCAAGTTTTATTTCAATGTAGTAACAGATGCTTTTTGTTGTAGGTTAGTTTCTATTAGCAGGAACTATCGTTCAGTGATAAGAGCTTATCTGGAGGAACTGCATAGGGCTGCAGCATCAGGTAAGTTGCAAATTACGATGTGAGGATTTTACTCTACAGCATTAGAGGTTCAGAAAGAAATTAACTTCCTTCTTTTGTTTCTTGTGTTTTTAAAATTGATTGAAAAGCTGCTTCATTTTCTTTCTTGAGTAAGCCTCATGAAAGGCGCTGTTCTATAAGTGACCTGCTCGTGCCTGATCACCAGCCTTGCTCAGCTTCCAAAATAGATCAGTGAGTTTATCCAGGGAATAGCTGGCACTCTGTATGACTGAGTGGTTAGAGGAAGGGGGTAGGAATTTATCCAGTGGGTACTTGAACTATGCACACTGGAAAGCCCTCTAATTTGTTCTAAGTTAACTAATTACTAGTGGCTGGGGATATGCAGTCTGGGAGTCTATAGTTGGTCTTGATGACCTTGAATTAGTGAATCCTGCTTCTTTTTGCTGTTCAACGATTGAGAGCATGTGCATTTGCTATTTAAAACATTTAGGAGAGGTGCCTTTTTCAAGTTTTCACATTGTTCACCTACATTAGGTGCACCATCCCCATTTATACTGCCAAGCAACCAGCCTCATTTATGAAGAAAGAACCACAACAACAAGGACATATGACCAGGTCTGAACTAATTACAGGTCTGAAAATCTACTCTTTGTCAGTAGTGGACTTTATTAATTACGAATAACACCTAGGAAAAGGCATTCACGTTAATATTACAAAACCGAAATCAAAACTTTATACAAAGATTAACAAGGATTACCCGCCATTAATATTTTACATTGGTAGACTGTTGACATAATCCCTCCCTGTGAATTTGACAGAAGTGGGACGTGGCTGATTGATTTATTGAATTTCTTGAGGCCTGTCTGTCATGTCCATTAATTATTTAAGGATTCCTGTGAACCTTTCCTTGTCCTCTTTTCCACAATTTCTTCAACAATCCTCCATGGTCCAGATGCTACATCAACCTCAGGTCCTACTGGTGTGACCTAGCTTGCACATGGACATTTAATGGAATAATGATGACTTTTGTTTCCTTGTGAGCGATGACATGCCCCTTGACAGTCCAGTAGCTTTGTGATCTCCTCGCTGCCTGGAGATCTGTGTGCTGACTGCACTGTGTCAGAAGTACAGACTTCCCCATTTTCTTGGTGGTATGCCTTGGGCTTGACCAGTCCTAGGTCAGTGCATAAATTTTTTAAAAATTCATTAATGGGAGGAGGACATCACTGTCTAGGCAGCATTTATTGTCCATCCCCAATTGCCCAATTCAGAGTCAACCACATTGCTGTGGGTCTGGAGTCACATGTAGGCCAGACCAGGTAAGGATGGCAGTTTCCTTCGGTAAAGGACATTAGTGAACCAGTTGGGTTTTTCCAATGATCGACAATAGGTTCATGGTCATCATTAGATTCTTAATTCCAGATATTTTTATTGAATTCAAATTCCACCATCTGTCGTGGTGGGATTCGAACACAGGTCTCCAGAATGCCACCACATCTATGCCAGCATGTCATGATGTTTTCGGTAGGACCATATTAGCAGCGTGACTCACTGCAGGATAGAATGGTGGAACATTCCCACGGCTATTGTATCCACTCCCTGCACCATGCCGTGTTTGATATGTGGAGGACATTTGTTGATTGTCTCTGACTCATACATTGCTACTAAGGTGGCATTTGACAAGGCATTTCAGTCTCACTGCTGTAAGTGGTCAGTTGGGAATATCAGGTCAAAGTGGGATCTGGATACCCCACCATTACCAGTTCTTGAGCCAGTCACATTTATACTCTTCCACATAAAATGCCAGCATGTGATGACATTCCTGACAAAGCTGTTTTTGTGGTGTGATGACTTATGGGTCAGTTAGCTCAGTGGCTGGACAGCTGGCTTGCGAATGTAGTGGTGCCAACAGTGCAGGTCAATTTGCATACCAGTTGAGGTCAGCATGGATGTCCCACCTGCTCAGCTTTGCCTCTCATCTGAGCCATTGTGACCTTTAAGTTAAACCACCACCAGTCTACTCTCTCTAAGGAGAGAGTAGTTCTCTGGTTTTTTGGAATTATGGTGATGTCACCTTTACTTAGTGAAAGTTGAAGATCGGACTAATCCAATGAGCTCATTGAAATTTACCCTTCCAATATCTAAATTCTCCTGTGATTAATGTCCATCACCTTCAACGTGCTTTGTCTGCTCTGAGGCAATCATTTCCATACGTACCTTATTCTGGGTAAAGTGGATCTTGCTAACAGTTTTAAATTTATGTCCTTTGGTCTTTTCTTAATTTAATTGCTATTCAAAATTTAATCAATACCATGAAATGTTTTGTCCTCTCCTTAATTTTTTTTCTCGACTGTGGTGTTTGAGCTTCAAAATCTAATATGGTTCATTCTAAAGAATTATAGAGTACAATAGAAGAAGGAAATCTTTCTGCCAGCTTTATTCTGCTTTTCTTCCTTAATGTGTGTGTTTGTGTTAGCCTCAGCTATTCCCTGTGGTCAAGTATTCAGTACTCTGGAAACCCTCTGGGTAAATGCATTTCTATTCATCTTTCGCCTTGCTAAATAAGAATTTTACATTGATGATTGCCAAGTATGCTTATAAAACAAAAATTGCCTAGCATGTGTTGAGCACCTCTCATATTTTAGCAGCTACCTCTCTCTCAAAAGTTAGCTGGGAGTTTTTTGAGAAGATTTGTAGTTTGGGTTGTGGACGAGGTTGTGGACTTGCTTGCCAATCCAGTATGTTTGATTGCAGATGTTTTGTCACCCTGTTAAGTAACATCGTTCGTGTACCTCTGGTGAAGCGTTGGTGCTCTGTCCCGCTTGTTATTTATATGCCTTGGTTTGCTGGGTGGTTGGCAGCACTTCCGGTTTTGTTTTTCAGCGGTTTGTATTTTGGGTCCAGTTCAATGTGGACTTTTGGAATGCCAGCCTCCTGGAATTCCCTGGTATGCCTCTGTTTCGCTTGTGCTATTATGGATGTATTGTCCCAGTCAAATTCTTGTCCTTTTTTGTCCGTGTGCCTCAGCCAACCGACTGAGCTCTACCTGCAAACAACTTCACTTCCTCCATGAATGCCTCAGGAACCAGGTACTGACCAGCAGCGTGAAATACAGACCTCCACTCAACAACCCACAGGCACATGAAATAGCTGAACAGAACAGACACAATGCTACGAGCAATGATTAATGATGCCCCTAACCGACTCCACAGGGACGAACGAGAAAGTGCGCATCAAAAATCACAGTATCTAATCTCTACGGACCAGCAATGGACTACAACCCTAGAACAGACCATCACCATCAATCAACACAAAACCAAAACTAAGAAGAGATGTGAGCTACAGGAGAAACTCACCAAACTGATCCACCACAAAGACAAGGACAACAACAAACCAGACACGGATAAGAAACCTATCCGATAGACAACTCACAGAAACTGAGAAAGCTGTCCTATTATGTGGACTGAACTATAAACACAAAGATGCGAACAGAGCCGACTTCATGGCCGCTCTGGAGAATACACTAAAAGGCAACAAACTCATGGACGAAACAGCCAACCGACTGCATCAACACATCGATAATAGCACAAGCCAAACAGAGACATGCCAGGGGATTCCTGGAGGCCTGGCATTCCAACCGGAGCTCCGTGAACAAACACATTGAGCTGGACCCGATATACAAACCACTGAAAAACAAAACTGGAAGTGATGCCAACCACCTGAGCAAACCGAGGCATATAACTAATAAGTGGGACAGAACACTAACGCTTCTCTGGAGGCGCACTGATAATGTTACCTAGCAGGGTGACAAAGCATCTGCAATCAAAGACGCTGGCTTAGCGAGCAGGTCTACAACCTCAGTTAGCTAGGAAACTAGGAGATTAAACACTGGTTCAGTTATGCTCAGTTTTGTTTTAATGAACTACCATAGTAAGTGTTTGATAACAAAGACCTCTAATAGTCAATAAAACTGAGAAGTTGCAATCACCGCACTTGTGGAGCATTTTTAGTGACACATAAGAGCAGTAATTCCATCAGCAATGCCTCCACTGCTTCTGAGTTCATTGGGAGGACAATCAAGCAAAAATTTTACCCTTCATGAAGCTAGCTCAATAAGCATTCAGGCCAAGCTTACAAAGTTAACTTCAGTGGACTGGACACTGTGTCCAAATGGTGGAAAGCCACCTTCCCTGCCAGGTTCTGTTTTCTTGATTCTCAAACGGCCAGTCTTTGGGGAAGACATAGAAAATGCTTCAAAGACATTCTGAAGTTCTCCTTGAAATGCAGCAGCATTGGCATTAATGACAGTTGTCATATTCTGAAAGTGGAGAGTGACAGCGGAACATCATTGTGCACGTTGGTACCAATGACATAGGTACAGACAGAATATAGGAAACTAAACAGAAGGTTAAAAAAAGGTAGGTCCTGGAGGGTAGTAGTATGTGGACTACTACTGGTTCCACATGCTAGTAAGAGTATGAATAGGAGGATAGAGCAGATGAATGCTTGGCTAAGGAGTTGGTGCAGAGGGCAAGGAGTCACATTTTTGGACCATTGGGATTGCTTCAGTGGTTAAAATGACCTGTCCACTTGAATTGGAAGGGGACCAGTATCCTTGCGGGGAGATTTGCTAGAGCTACTTGAGGCTTTAAACTAGTAAGGGCAGGGGAGGGGTTTCCAAAGCAATACTGAGGAAAGAGAAAGACTGAGACTGGTTTAGTAGGTAAGAGGAGCAAGTCACATAGCCAAGGCAGACAAGAGCTTGGCAGAGAGCAAGGTAAGACTAATCAATTAAACTGCATTTACATCAATGTAAGAGGCCTGACAGGTAAGGCAAATGAACCTAAGGCATGGTTGGGAACATGGGACTGGGATATAATTGCTATTACAAACACGTGGTCAGGAACGGACAGGACTGTCAACTTCATGTTCCAGTGTATAAATGCTATGGAAAGGGGGGGCAAAAGAGGAGGGGGAGTGGCATTTTTGCTTGCGTATATCGTTATGGCTGTACCTGGGGAGGATATTCCTGAGAGGTTGACCAGCGAAGTAGTATGGGTAGAACTGAGAAATAAGAAAGGGATGATCACCATGTTGGGACTGTATTATAGGCCATCTAATAATCAGTGGGAAATTCAGAAACAAATATGTAAGGAGATTTCCGACATCTGTGAGAATAATAGGATTGTAATGGTAGGGAATTTTAACTTTCCAAAGATTGTCTGGGACTGTCTTAGTGTGAAGGGCTTGGATGGGAAGGAATTTGTTAAGTGTGTACAAGAAAACTTTCTTGTTCGATATGTGGACGTACCTGCTAGAGAAGGAGCAATATTTGACCTTCTGTTGGAAAATAAGGAGGGCGAGTTACGGAGGGGCAAGTGATCATAATTTTAATAGTTTTAAAATAGTTGTGGAAAAGGATAGATCAAAAGGTCAGAGTTCTAAATTGGAGGGAGGCCAATTTTGGTGGCATTAGACAGGAACCTACAAAATTTGATTGTAGGAAGGCTATTTGCAAGGGAGGGTTGGAAAGTGGAAGGCCTTTAAAAATGAGATAACAAGAGTCCAGAGGCAGTATGTTCCTATTAGTGTAAATGGCAAGGCGGCTAGATGTATGGAATGCTGGATAACTGGCGAAATTGAGGTTCTGACCAAGAAAACGAAGGAGGCATATATCAGGTATTGACAGCTGGGATTGCGTGAGTCCCTAGAGCAGTATAAGGGCAGTAGGAGCATACTCGAGGGAAATCTGGCGGGCAAAAAGGGGACTCGAAATAGCTTTGGCAATTAGAATATCTTTGTGTTCTCCTTAATGCTATGAGTACATTAAGGGCAAAAGAATATCGAGGGAGCAAATTGGGGCCCTTAAAATTCAATGTGGCCTTCTGTGTGTGGAACCATGGCAGATGGATAAGATACCAAATGAATATTTTGCATCAGTATTTCCTATGGACAAAAACGTGGAAGCCAGGGTACTTGGGGAACTAAATAGTGAGGTCTTGAAAAGAGTTCATGTTACAGAAGAGGAGGTCCTGGAGGCCATAAAGCATATAAAAGGTAGCTAAATCCCAGGGTCTTGATCGGGTGTTTCCCTAGAACTTTGTGGGAAGCTAGGGAAGAGATTGCTGGGCCCCTTGCTGAGATATTTGTATCATCAAAAACCACGGGTGAGGTGCCAGAAGACTGGAGGTTGGCTAATGTGGTGCCATTATTTAAGAAAGGCTGTAGGCGATGGCCCAGTGGTATTATTGCTATACTGTTAATCCAGGAACCCAGCCGATGTTCTGGGGACCCGGGATAAAATCCCCCCGCGGCAGATGGTGGAATTGGAATTCAAAAAAAAAGTCTGGAATTAAGAATCTACTGATCACCATGAAATCATTGCTGATTGTTGGAAAAACCCATCTGGTTCATTAATGTCCTTCATGGGAGGAAATCTGCCACCCTCACCCGGTCTGGTCTACATGTCATTCCAGACCCACAGCAATGTGGTTGACTCTCAGTTGCCCTCTGAAATGGCTGAGCAAGCCACTCAGTTGTACCAATCACTACAAAGACTCAAGCAAATGAAACTGAACGGATCACCTGGCATTGACCTAAGCACTGGAGAAGACAACGGCAGAAACAGCCCTGTTGACCCTGCAAAGTATTCCTCACTAACATCTAGGGGTTAGTGCCAAAATTGGGAGAGCTATCTCACAGACTAATCAAGCAACAGCCTGACATAGTCATACTCACAGAATCATACCTTACAAACAATGTCCCAGAGACCACTATCACCATCCCTGGAAATGTCCTGTCTCACTGACAGGACAGACCCAGCAGAGGGGGCAGCACAGTGGTACACAGTTGGGAGGGTGTTGCTGTAGGAGTCCTCAACAGTGACTCCAGACCCCATGAAGTCTCATGGCTTTAAGTTAAACATGGGCAAGGAAACCTCGGCTGATTACCACATACCGTCCTCCCTCAGCTTTTGAATCAGTACTCCTCAATGTTGAACAACATTTGGAGGAAGCACTGAGGATGGCAAGGGCGCAAAATGTACTGTGGGTGGGGAATTTCCATATCCACCACCAAGAGTGGCTCGGCAGCAGTACTCCTGATCGAGCTGGTCGGGTCCTGAAGGACATAGCTGCTGGACTGGGTCTGCAGCAGGTGGTGAGGTAACCAACAAGAGGGAAAAACATACTTAACCTCATCCTTACTAATCTGCCAGTTGTATCTGTCCATGACCGTATCGGTAAGAGTGACCTTTGCACAGTCCTTGTGGAGACGACGTCCTGCCTTCACAGTGAGAACAACCTCCATCATGTTATGTGGCACTATCACTGTTCTAAGTGGGACAGACTTCGCACAGAGCTAGCTACTCAAGCCTGGGCATTCGCGAGGCGCTGTGGGCCATCAACAGCAGCAGAATTGTACTCCAACACAATCTGTAACCTCATGGCCCGGCATATCCCCCACTCAACCATCACCGTCAAGTCAGGGGATCAACCCTGGTTCGATGAAGAGTGCAGGAGGGCATGCCAGGAGCAGTACCAGGCATACCTGAAGATGAGATATCAACCTGGTGAAGCCACCAAACAGGACTACTTGCACGCTAAACAGCAAAAGCAACGAGTGATAGACAGAGCTAAGTGATCCCATAGATAATGGATCAGATCTAAGCTCTGCAGTCCTGCCACATCCAGTCGTGAGTGGTGGTGGACAATTAAACAACTCAACTGGAGGAGGAGACTCCACAAGTACTCCCATCCTCAATGATGGAAGAGCCCAGCACATCAGTGCAAAAGATAAGGCTGAAGCATTCACAGCAATCTTCAGCCAGAAGTGCTGAGTGGACGATCCATCTCTGCCTCCTCCAATGGTCCCCAGCATTACAGATACCAGTCTTCAGCTAATTTGATTCACGCCACATGATATCAAGAAACGGTTGATGACACTGGATACTACAAAGGCTACTGGCTGTGACGTCATTCCAGCAATAGTACTGAAAACTTGTGCTCCAGAACTTGCTGCTCCCCTAGCCAAGTTGTTCCAGTACAGTTAGAACGCTGGTATCTACCTGACGATGTGGAAAATTGCCCAAGTATATCCTGTATACAAAAAGCAGGACAAATCCAACCCGACCAGTTACCGCCCCATCAGTCTCTGCTCAATCATCAGTAAAATGATGGAAGGTGTCATCAACAGTGCTGTCAAGCAGCACCTGCTCAGCGACGCCCAGTTTGGGTTCTGCCAGGGCCACTCAGCTCCTGACCTCATTACAGCCTTGGTTCAAACGTGGACAAAAGAGCTGAATTCCAGAGGTGAGGTTGAGAGTCACAGCCCTTGATATCAAGGCTGCATTCGACTGAGTGTGCCATCAAGGAGCCCTAGCAAAACTGGAATCGATGGGTATCAGGGGACAAACACTCCGGTGGTTGGAGTCATACCTGACACATAAGAAGATGGTCATGGTTGTGGGAGGTCAATCATCCCAGCTCCAGGACATCTCTGCAGGAGTTCCTCAGGGTGGTGTCCTAGGCCCTAATGTCAGAGGTGGGGATGTTCGCCGATGATTGCACAATGTTCAGCACCATTCGTGACTCCACAGTTACTGAAGCAGTCCATGTTCACATGCAACAAGATCTGGACAATATCCAGACTTGGGCTGACAAGTGGCAAGTGACATTCATGCCACAGAAATAGCAGGCTATGACCATCACCAATAAGAGACAATCTAATCACCGCTGCTTGACATTCAATGGTGTTACCATCACTGAATCCCCACTATCAACATCCTGGGGGTTACCATTGACCAGAAACTCAACTGGACTCGCCACATTAACAGAATTGCTACAAGAGCAGGCCAGAAGCTGGGAATACTGCAGCGAGTAACTCACTTCCTGACTCCTGAAAGCCTGTCCACCATCTACAAGGCACAAGTCAGGCGTGTGATGAAATACTCCCTACTTGCCTGGATGAGTGCAGCCCCAACAACACTCAAGAAATTTGACACCATCCAGGACAAAGCAGCCCGCTTGATTGGCTGGGTCTACATCCACAAGCATTCACTCCCTCCACCACTGACACTCAGCGCTCCTGCTACTATCTCCAAGGTGCACTGCAAGAATTCACCAAAGGTCCTCAGACAGCACCTTCCAAATCCACAACTACTTCCATCTAGAAGGACAAGAGCAGCAGACATATGGGAACACCACCACCTCCAAGTTCCCCTCCAAGTCACTCACCATCCTGACTTGGAAATATATCGCCGTTCCTTCACTGTCGCTGGGTCAAAATCCTGGAATTCCCTCCCGAATAGCATTGTGGGTCACCCCATAGCAGGAGAAATGCAGCGGTTCAGGAAAGCAGCTCACCACCATCTTCTCAAGGGAAGCTAGGGACGGGCAAGAAATGCTGGCCAGCCAGTGATGCCCCCATCCCACAAAATGAAAAAAAAGCCAGGGAACTATAGACCAGTGAGCCTTACGTCAGTGGGGGTAAGTTGTTGGAGGAGATTCTGAGGGACAGGATTTATGTGCCTTTGGAAAGGGGAGGACTCTTTAGAGATAGTCAATATGACTTTGTGCGTGGGAAATCATGTCTGACTACTTGATTTGAGTTTTTTGTAGAGGTGACAAAGAAGGCTAATGAAGGTAGAGCAGCAGACATTGTTGATATGGACTTCAGCGAAGTGTTTGGCAAGGTTCCACATGGTAGATTGGTTAGTAAGGTTAGATCACATGGGATCCAGGAAGACCTGGTCAATTGGATGCAAAATTGGCTTAAAGATAGAGGACTGAGGGTGGTGGTAGAAGATTGCTTTTCGGACTGGAAGCCTGTGACCAGCTGTATATCATAAGGAGCGGTGCTGGGTCCACTGCGTTTTGTCATTTGTATAAATGATTTGAGTATTGGAGGTATGGTTAATAAGTTTGCAGATGCCTCCAAAAGAGATGTTGTAGTGGACAGTGAAGAAGATTATCTCCGAGTACAACAAGATCTTGATCAGATGGGTCAGTGGGCTGAGGAGAGGCAGATGGAGTTTAATTCAGATAAATGTGAAATGTTGCATTTTGGTGAGACAGTGGCAGTGCACCTGTCTCTTGGTCAGGGAGGCAGACACTAAGTCTGTCTCGGTACCTGTGCCCTCTATGTGCCTCTGTTTTGAATTTCTGATCATTTTAGCAAAAGTCACGTGCAATAATGTTTATTTTCTTTTCCCAGTTTTTTCTCAGGATCCAAACTTGTCAATGCAGTATGAGGATCAGGTATGAGAACACGATGGTAATGTGAGTTTCATATTTAATTGGGCTAAAGCTGAGGTGATCCCTAAGATGTATATCTATTACAGATCGATTTTATTTTTTAAGTTTGTGCTAGGTTTGTACATGACTTACAATGTGTGCAGCATTTAAACTGCCATGTCCTACTCGGGCTGCAGAGCAGTCCAGCTGTAAGGTGCACTACTGCTGGATTGGCTTGAAAGGATTAATTTCATTTAGAAATTTCACAAATCTACCTTGATTTTTCTCCTTTTCCAAAGGCGCTGACCCCTTTGTGAGGGGATCCAGGCTCCACAGGTGCTGACTCTTGGCCGGGCTCTGTGGGCTATGATCCCATGCCACCATGTCGGAAATAGTTCACTACTCACCCACATGTACTGTATTTATCTGAGGCTGTAATAAATATCTCTATTGTTTCTCACTGCCCTAACCTGGACTTTCATAATCCAGATTCAGGATAGACCAGTTGCACATGTGGACTGATGATCTCAGATTTTGAACCAATGTTTTTGAGAGTGACGTGAGTTTTTAAGAAAGTTAGAGCATACAGATATTTGTTGTCCTTTGAGGGCAGTATGGTGGTTAGCACTGCTGCCTCACAGGGCCAGGAACCGGGGTTCAATTCCAGCCTTGGGTGACTGTCTGTGTGGAGTTTGTACATTCTCACTGTATTTGTGTAGGTTTCTGCCGGGTGCTCCAGCTTCCTCCCATAGTCCAAAGATATACAGGTTAGGTAGATTGGTCATGCTAAATTGCACCACAGTGTCCAGGGTTGTGCAGCCTGGGTGGATTAGTCATAATTCATCCGAGCGTGGGAGCTAGGTCTAGAAAGGATGCTCTTCAAGTGGCTGGTGCAGACTTGTTGAGCCAAATGGTCCCTACCTGCACTGTCGGCATGCTGTGATTCTCTGGAGGCTCTTTCTCTCAAGATATTTCTTGAACGAAGAATTGCAAAGAATTACAAAGCTAGTAAGAATGTATATCTGCTTCAGAACTGGGAAATTTGTTCTATTCACCGTACAACGTAATTCAGGTCAAACACTCTGAGGAACAATGCAGTATAGTTTAGTTAAGAGTGCTGTAAAGCTTCCTCTATTCCGAACTATCAAACACTCCCAGGATAGGGTCTGTACGAGATAAGGTACAGAGCAAAGCTCCTTCTGAACAGTCCTCATTAAACTGTCCCAGAATAGTACAATATTGGGTTAAGTATAGAGAAAACGTCCCTCTACGTTGTCCTAATCAAATGCTGATTAAGCAAGTACAATGTGAGTTAAATTAGACCACAGACACCTGCTTTCTGTACTGAATCTGTTCCATCTCATCTCACATAGGGATTCCTTTCAGCTGACAGATGAAGGAGATTTCCAGCCTTTGACCTTCATTGGTTCTGAGTGCAGCTTTTGGATGTTTAATGCCGTGCAGTCTCCAGGCCCTGTGTTTTTTTCACAGCAATTTGAAATTTTGGAGTAAAATTGTGCTGTGCAAATGGAAGGATAACAACGGTGTTTTCTCTTCTAATGGCAGGTTTCAATTCTATCTGCAACGGAGCTAATCTGGAATCTCTGTGAGATCCTGTTCATTGAGGCAGCTCAAGGTAAAACTGAGTAGGTGCCAGTGATCAACTTGTGTAATTTAGTTTTATCGGTATTTACTTTTGGGTCGTAGATGACACTAGCACCAGTGATTGGCCAGCTGTTACCTGTTCTCAGGACAATCGTTCTGTTTCAATCAATCAGTCAATCACAGCTGGAATCAATATGTTAATATGTTACTGTATGACAGAAGAGTGTGGAAGGAGATTAGAGCTAATGAGGGATTGGAATGCACCAGGCCTCCTGTCCCTGATCATCACCTGAAGATTTGCCCTGAAGGGAACTAATTGAACTAGTTGAGTTCTTACAACAAGCCAGTACCATCATGGTGATTTTTCTAGTGTCAACCACAAATTGGGAATTTTACTGAATTAAATTTTACGTCTTGTTCACGTAGGATTTGAAAGCACAATATGATGGGCTGCTGGTTCAGCACCACCAGTAGACAACTAAAGTTCATTCAAGTAAAACATCAGTGCAGCCTATTTGAGGTGACTCTGGTACTGCATCACCAGGAATTGTGTGGACCAGAATGCGTTGGACTACAATCTCAGTATTCAAAGGGCTATTTGATACAAAATGGCCTAAATCTACTGGGGAAGATTCCATCAGAGCTGCTGCTTTTGGTACTGTATGAAAGAAGAGTGTGGATGCAGACCAGAGTTAAGCTGATTCTAATTCCCTTTTGTTGAATAACCTGACTGCCATTGTTAGCCTTGAACATGAAACCTGCCATTGGAGGAGTGTAAAATCAAGTGGAACCTGTATCCCAGCAGAACAAAACTTGCCTGAACCTGGAGGGACCCATACCCCAGCGGAGACTTGAGTCTGTGGGTCACATGCTCCAGTGGGGACCCAAACCCATAACTTGGCTGCTGCATATGCATTGTGACTCTGAATCATTTTAACTAGATGTTTTGACTGGTTCATGGAAATACTAAGGCACTAATGTCTGATTGCAGGTGGTTCCCTCATATCACATCTTCTGGACTGGATCAGACTGCATATTTGCCAGGTGGATGCTATGTCTGATCAGATCATGGCTTCTGAAAACCCTGTGGAACATCTGTACTACTGGAATGTGGTGAGTGATGACCTCGTGCTGCCAGGGATCGTGGCTCTCCACAGCTCCTCTGAGGAGGTTATAGTGGTTGGGGTGATGGTTCTAGAGAACAAATTTCCTGTCCTATAGGATTGTCTGTGTTATTTGATTCATGCTGGCCAGAAAGAAACTCATTCTCAGCCATGTGTCAGCTGTATGCTACATGCAAACACTGTGTTCAGGCATCACCAAGAATCGTGTGGCCCAGGACATATTAGGTTAGTGTCTCAGTATTCAAGGGTTTAGCTGAGACCAAAGGCCTAGTTCTACTGGGGAAGAAAGGGAAGGTTCCATCAGAGCTCCCACTTTTGTTACTGCATAACAGGAGGAGTGTGGACGTGGACCAGAGTTAAGCTGGTTAATGAGTGGATGGAATGGGCCAGGCTTCCTGTTCCTGATTACCGCCTGGTTCCCTGTGCTGAGAAGAGTGTGAGGTTGAGTGTGCTTTATTGTGATGGCCCCCATAATTTCCAGTCTTAGGCAATGACAGTAGTCAGACAGTGCCTTGACTAGGTACCTGCAGGGAATTTAGTTCCTCATTTTGTGTACCGTGAAATAATTAGTATGCTGTTTACAATGGAGCTCTAGTGATTCAGATTGGTACATTCAGGTTTCTGATGCAAATGGAATGATAGTGTGGAGGTGTTGGTGTTCAGCTCCAGGGTCGGGTGTAGCAGGAGGCGTCTAAGAGCTTGTGTGAAGTACAAGTGAAATATGTCAGTTAGACTGTCTCTAAGGCAGAGAAGTTGAGGGTCTAACACTTGTAACATGGTTGCTTATATTTTTCTAGGTTACTGGCTATGTGCTACAAGGCCGATTGGGGGAGGCTCGACAGTTGCTGTCTAAGAAGGCTGTGACTGAACCTGCAAACAGTTCGATGTACAGATGTATGGATGAACTGATGAGAAAGATGCCTTTTTACGCTGTATGTTGCTAAGTTGGTCTTGTTTGCCACCTTTACCCCCACCCCACCTCACTCATCCTACCTACCTGGCATTCTCTGAAGGCCACTTTTGGGTGGAATTGCAAAGATCATTTTATACACTGGTCCAAATGGCTAATTTTGTTTCTGCCAGTTTTATTTTTTGCTTCTCTTCCCTCAAGTGATGACTGCTAAAGTATTTTTCTTCAAGTTCTGATTTGTCTGGTTTCTCCTTTAAAGCATCTGTTATTTATGTGAGCCTTAACCCATCAGTCCAGCAGCAGAGACCCATGTCAGGCTTTACTGCTACCTACTAGCATGCTCCAATCTAGGACAACTGAACAGTGATCAAAACAGGTCCTTGCTGTTTTTTTTCTCTGCGTTGCCTTCTGTTTGAGATACTAATGTCATTTGTCTCATTTAAACTGCTATTTCTCAGCAATGCGTAGGAAACAGACTGATTAATTTACAAAATTAAAAGATTTATAATTCTGAAGCTGGACTGATGCTGTTTAGTGTATAGAATAAGGGGCTGGCTAAATTCACTTTGCAGATAACACTACTGCAGCAAAGAAAACTTTCATTCAACATCTGGTCTGTCTTCCAATTTCTGCCCATGAATTGCATTGAAAGGATAGTAGTCAAACCTAACTCTTCCACTTACCTGTGTTGTGACATCAAGGAGGAGAGAATGGAGGGTTGAGAATGGCAAGGCTGTTGAGCAGTCCCCGGTGGTTGAATCCAGCATAGGTGTCCACCCTAGCATTATCTCTAATCCAACCCACGAGGGCCAGATAACTTGGTCTCAAATGTGCTTCTGTTTTATGTTAAGTGAATTTTGTTGACTGTTGTAGGATCTTGAAAATAATTATTCTTTGTGGCCTTTCCTCAGCAATAGATTATCTCTAAACAAGTATATCGCAGTTTAAATATTAGTGACATAAGACATGGCTTTGAGACGACACCGAAGCTCACAACAACAAAAGCTTTGGCGATCCCCTCATTGCCCTCGTGTCTTGAGGCTGGACAGGCGGAATATCGTAGATATGAGGAGTTGCTTCTTCTCTGTCAGGAATTAGACATCGCCACTGAAAAAGGAGCAGGTGTTGCTGGGAAATTGCCCTTAACGGGTATCCTGTAACTAAAGGCTGCCCTCTTGTTTGTTGGAATGGCTAGCTAGTCTATTTCCCTACAGGTAGCATTCCAGTCAAGACTGACTCTGTTCCTCTGGCTGCATTAAATACTAGTTAGGAGTGAGCTGTTTTTTTTTCTCTGTCTTGTAGCTCAGGCAGATTTTAACACCCCTACTGCCATCCCCGATAAGATAGCTGACTCATCAGGGACAGGAAGATTTACTTTGGCACCCAGGCTCTCTGCATTGGGCCCATGCAAGTTGCAGTCTTTGCTCATTTGGGAACCTAGTATTATTTCCATTCATGTGATCCTAATGCTCAAATTTTAACATGATATGAAACTGATATTATCCATATGATCAGAGAATTGAACCATTACATGCTTTCTTCACTTTCTCTTTGTCTTCACCTCCAGCATAGCAGTAATCAAACTATAACTGAGTTTGAGTTGAAATGGCGTTATTGGCAAGAGGAATGTGAGCGATGCTTGAAAGAGGGAATTTTTGCATCTGATGATCAACTGCTGCTAATCTGCAAGGTAAGGAAGAAGGCCACCGCTGAGCTGTCATTGAACCACATTGCTTATCATTAAATACAAGAAGAATTGAGGTTATGTTTAGCTATAAGGGGCATTGCCAGGGCAAATTTAGAGTACTGTGCACAGTATTGGGCTCCTTATATACAGAAGGATGTGAATACATTGGGAGCGGTTCAGAGAATGTTTACTAAATGAATGCTTGTAATGGGTGGGTTGCCTTGTATAAGAAAAGGTTGGACAACCTAGGCTTGTATTCGCTGGGGTTCAAAAGAGTAAGAGGTGATTTGATTGAAATATATAAGATCCTTTGGGGGCTTCTTTCAGAATGCATGTAGAGAGAGTATGTTACCTCTTGATGAAGAATCTGCAACTAGGGCTCACTGTTTCAAAATAAGAGGTTGCTCATTTAAGGCGGAAAGGAGGAGAATTTTTTTCTCACAATCATGAGTCTTTGGAATTCTCTAAAAATTCTCAAAAAACCACAGGAAGCAGAGTCTTCGAATATTTTTAAAGTAGAGGTAGACAGATTCTCGAAAATCAAGGGGTTAAAGTTGATTGGGGGTAGGTGAGAAAGTGGTGCACCTAGATCAGGCAAGATTTCAATGAATGGGAGAGTATGCTCAAGTGGGTGAATGACCACTTCAAGCTTTAAATTTGTGTGTTCATGTACTGGTGCGCACAGTGAAACTCTTAGAAAGAATGTTAAAACTCTCATTCTTTCTCAGTATATTAACAATAGAGAAGCCGATTAAAACACCCATCCCAGCAACAGGCTATTTGTGGAGCTCTTGCAGATCATCAGAGCACAAAAACATTTAGAAACCAGGAGAAAGTCATTAGGATCATTAGGGATATCCCTTTATAGAAAAATCTATCTTGGTTTCTCTTCAAATTCATCACTCCTACGTAATACAAAATTGCTTAAACACATTTGGACAAACTTCTTCAACGCCCTTTTTCGTTTAGTGAAATCAAATAGAAAGAGTGAGACAAAAAGGAGGGTTTTCAGCAAAATATAGAAGTGGCATGCTGCAGAGATAGAGCTGAGACCTCAACAATTTACAAATATACAAATTACTTCAATCATACTCTCCCATTCAGAAGGGACAGAAGGCATGGTTGCAAAATTTGCTTATGACACAAAGATGTGTGTAAAAGTAAGTTGTGAAGAGGACATAAAGAATCTACAAAATATAGATAAGTTAAATCTATATGGGTGAAAATGCAGCAAATTGAATACAATGTGAGGAAATATGAAATTGCCTATTTTGGCAGGAAGAATAATGAAAGCCTATTCTCTAAAAGATGAGAGGGTGCTGAGCTCTGAGATGTGTCCTAATGCATGAATCACAGGTATGCAGGTTCAGCAAGTAATTAGAAAAGCTAATAGAATGTTATCTTCTATTTTAAAGACAATTTCATCCAAAAGTAGAGAGACTATGGTACAGTTATACAAGGTGATACTGCATCTGGAATACTGTGTACTGTACTTATTTAAGGAGGGATTCATTAAGAAGGAATTAAGAAATTAATACATTGGAAGCAGTTCAGAGAAGGTTTACCAGATTAATACCCGTAATGAGTGCATTATCTGAAGATGAAAGATGGAACAGGCTAGATTTATATTGGCTGGAGTTTAGGAGAGTAAGTGGTGACTTGATTTAAACAGAAGATCGTGAGTGATCATGACAGCGAAACCTAGAACTAGGTGTCACTGTTTCAAAGTTGCCAATTTAAACATGATGTGGCAAAATATTTTTGGAGTGTTATGAGTTCCTGAAAAGGTGGTGGAAGCAGAGTCCTTGAATAATTTAAGGTAGAAGTAGATAGATTCTTGTTAAGCAAGTGGATAAAAGGTTATTGGGATAGGCAGTAATGCAGATTTGAGGTTACAGCCAGATCAGTAATTTTATTGAATAGTAGAGCAGGCATGAGGGGCTGTTGGCCTAATACTGCTCTGTGTTTGTAAGTAAAATGTACAAATTTTTCATGCTTTATAGATGAGTAACTGTCCTGAATCAAAGATTGATGAATAGAGCTGAGAGGGAGATCTGTTCTGATCTAGTTAAAGGTGGAACACAATCGAGGTGTTAACTGGTTTGCTGCTATTCCTGTCTTTAGGCAGTTGTATGTAGACTCAATAAAATGAGGCCCGAGATCTGTCCTTTACTATGGTTTCACCCTCACACCAAGCTATCTATTTACCCACCAAGACAGGGCCTTTTTAACCATTATGGACCTAATCCATAGAGGTCTTATGGTGCTCCTCATAACAACATTAAATGTTCAAGAGACTATTAAAAAGAGATTTTTGCTTTCATTGCCATACCCAGAGACCATTCCAGATGCAGTCACTGAAAAATTCCTTAAGCTACATTTCCTTTGTAATGTATCCTGGTAGTTATTTTGATAAGTGAAAACGCCCTGCAAGGAGGTTCTTATGATAGTGTCAACTATTCCACAGGTGTGTCGTAACATTCTGTGAATGTCCTGCAGTTGGGGATTGTTTAAATTCATTGGAACAAATGAAAGTGAGTCTAATGAATGGTCAAGGCATTCTGCTTGATGTCATTTTACTTGTGCTTTCGCTGCTGGCAGTTAGCATTGAGATCCTGAATTGAAGTTCTGTTTGCTACTTCACACTGAACCACTGTGGCATGGCCAGCTGGCATGCTCCTAATCCTTCTAGACTGAGCTCAGCTAATTGGTGTTTAAAATGTTTGAGGTGCAACTTTTGTAAGGAACTCAAAACAATTTCTGTTTCTTCATTAGATCCTAGCAGGTGATGAGAATGCAGTGTGTGACAAGAAGGATATCTTGTCTACCTGGTACCACCTACTGGTCAGCAAGCTGTTGTACTGTCACCCAACTGTAAAACCTACAGACCTTTATCAATATGCTGAGGTGAGAAACCTTCAGAGAACTAACTGCCCAGGTTATCCAGCAAAATATCGTTCTTGTTCTGTCAACAATGGTCTTTAATATGGTTAAATGGAGAAATCTATTCAGGCAGTTGCTCCCTGAACCTGATACTTGATATAAGAATGGAGGCAGAAGTGAATACGTCAGCGAGCATTCCAAGTTAAACGTCAGCCTTAACTTTGAGTTTAGTTTGGCCAGATTGTATTAAAACAACTAAAGTTAAGAAAAAATGTTGAAAATACAGAGCAAGTTAGTTTGAAGTTAGGTGTTTGCGTGACAGTTGATGGGCCATTGCAAAGGAAGTTTTCCCTTGTATCTAACCCACGCTGTATTTGACCAGGAAGTCTTTGATGGATCAGTGTATAAGGAGATTTAAATAAAACAAATTCTATTCTGATGAAGGGTCACTGCTCTTGAAACATAGCTCTGTTTTTCTGTCCGCAGCTGCTGCCAAACTGCAGGGTCCATTGTACCCTGAAGGTGGCAACACAGGTCAATAGAGTGGTCAAGAAGGCATACGGCATGCTTTCATTCATCTGTCGGGCTATTGAGTACAAGAGTTGGCAGGTCATGTTGCAGTTGTATAGGACTTTGGTTCGACCACATTTGGAATACTGCGTACAGTTCTGGTCGCTACATTACCAACAGGATGTGGATGCTTTGGAGAGGATGCAGAGGAGGTTCACCAGGATGTTGCCTGGTATGGAGGGCACTAGCTATAAAGAGAGGTTGAGTAGATTAGGATTATTTACATTAGAAAGACGGAGGTTGAGGGGGGACCTGATTGAGGTCTACAAAATCATGAGAGGTATAGACAGGGTGGATAGCAAGAAGCTTTTTCCCAGAGTGGGGGACTCAATTACTAGGGGTCACGATTTCAAGGTGAGAGGGGAAAAGTTTAAGGGAGATATGCGTGGAAAGTTCTTTACGCAGAGGGTGGTGGGTGCCTGGAACGCATTGCCAGCGGAGGTGGTAGAGGCGGGCACGATAGCGTCACTTAAGATGTATCTAGACAGATACATGAATGGGCAGGGAGCAGAGGGATACAGATCCTTGGAAAATAGGCGACAGGTTTAGATAGAGGATCTGGATCGGTGCAGGCTTGGAGGGCCAAAGGGCCTGTTCCTGTGCTGTAATTTTCTTTGTTCTTTGCTGAGTTTCTCCTGTATGTTTTGTATGTGTTTTAGGATATTTACTGTGTTTCTATTCTGTACTGTACCTGCTCTGAAGATGTTTGATGAATTGAATTTGTGAATACTTGATAAAGCAGTTGTGAACTTCCTGAAGTTGGCTGTGATGTTTGACTACACTGTAAATTCAATGCAAAGTGCACTGTTGTTGAAGTTAAACATTTAGGGAATTTTTTCTGAAATGCATAAAGCTGGGTAATTGTTCAGACTCATCATGTGTGTTGAGGTTTATTCAGATACTAAGATTGTTTTGCAAGCAAACTGTAGTTTGTGACAGTCACTTTTTAGCTGGTGCCCTCAGCACTTTGGTGTTTGTGAATATTCTGGTGTAAATGGATTTGCTTATTGCCCATACCGTGGCTTGATCAATTTGCTCTGTATCTTGGCACTGCATGCTCTATGTGTACAAAAAAGACAGGCAGACATGGATGTTAAAAAGGGATAGATTTTATGAAAGAGTACAAACTGGCAGAGATGAAAATTGCTATAGCTTCATGATTTCAGAAAAGAGTGAGGTCAGATTGCCCAGTGTATTGATTTAATGAACATTAAGGAAGGAAGAAGTCTGTGTAGGACTGGGAATTTGAATTGTGACTGGAAACAGTGAGGATATTTCAAAGGAGCCCAGATCAAGGTAGATTAGAAGAAAATTGATGATTGTGTTCCAGGAAAAGAGTTAAAAGGTTAGAAATGAGCAAACAATGACCTGTTAGCAACAGTTTCTTCTACATTGTAACCTTACAACGACAGTGATTCTTCTCTATGGTGTTTGCAGATCTGTCTAAATAATTTTATGTCTTCTGGGAGCAAGCCTGAGGCTTTGGACCGTATCCTATTGGCAGCACTTGAATTCAACATCCACCAGGTGTTGAAAGACTGCTGGTAAGCATGTATCCACCTGCCAATTACACAAAGACTGCCAAATTGTATCTTGACCGCCTTCAGAAAGTTAAATGTTGATGACTTCTATTATTTCATTCTGAATGAGAAAGTGGTTTCTTTACAAACTAAATTCATTTCTTCCTCTTACTGTGCCCAGGACATAAGAGGGAAAGAGATTGGGCTTCCTTTCAGAAATCAACTCATTTTTTTCACTATCACTCTAGCTGCTGACTTCCAGTCATGGTTGAGCTGAACTTTTGGGAAGACCAAAATCATCTTGTTCCCAGGCCGCCATCTATCCTCCTTCATGGTCACCGTTAGGTGCTGAACCAGACAGTTTGTGGGATCACCATCCTATTTGGCCTAAGTAAGAGCTTCTGGTTCCATCACCAAGTTCAGCTCCTTCCATCCCTGTAATATTGCTAAACTTGCCCCAACACAGAACCATAGAAGCGTTACAGTGCCTACTAAAATATACTACCTCACACTTCTGGCATTGAACTTCATCTGCCACCTCACTCCGTCAACTTTTGTCAATCTACACTATCCTCCTCACAGTTTACAATTTTATTGTTTCCCATTTTGTATGATCCTCAAATTTTGAAGTTGGTCCCTGGACATCAAGATTTAAATCATTAATGTGTATCAGGAAAGGCAAGGGTCCCAATACCTGACCCTTGGGAGCTTCATTACAAACCTCCTTCCAACTCAAAAAATGTCCATTGGCCTTTACTCTGTTACCTATCACTCAACTGGTTTTGTTTTTACCTTGCCACTGTCCCTTTTATGCTACAAGTTACAACCTTTCTCAAATCTGTTATGTGGCACTGTATCAAATGCTTTTTGGAAATCCATTGTACACCATCTCTTCAGCATTACCTTCACTGATCCTTTCTGTTATTTCTTCAAAACTTCAGTATGTCAGTTCAAAACGATTTCCCCTTTAGAAATCCAGGCTAGCTGTCCCTAATCAACCTATTTCTTTTCCATGTGACAGCTAACTGTATCCTGAATAATCGTTTCTAGAAATTTCCTCACCGCTGAAGTTAAACCGATTTGTAGTTGCTGGTCTTATCCTTGTACCTTTTTTGGACAAGGGTGTGGTGTTTGCAATTCTCCAGTGTTCTGGCAGTCGCTGAATTTAGGGAGAATGGAAAGGTTATGGCCACTGCCCTTACTTTCTCTTTTCTTTAATATTCTTGGAAGCATGTCATCCAGTCCTAGTATCTTTTCTAGTATGGTTCTTTCAAATGGGTGAGTCAATAGATCAAGAAACAGGAGGGTATTTATTGTATCATTAGGATCATTATGATGTTAGAGATTTGACTGGTCAATCCAGAGTAAATCAATTTGTGGAGAGCCACTTTAATGAGGCAAGAATAGAACTGGGCAGTGTAGAATGGAAAGAAAGGTTGGTGGGAAAAATTGTCACTAATCAGCAATGGGTTACCCACGAAAAGGACATGGTCGGGTACAGCCAAAGTATAAACAAATGCAGAGTTCACTGAATGACTTTAGAAGGTAGAAATTAAGGTAAAAGAGAAAAAGCATGCTGAAAAGTGTCAGTTAAAAAATACAATTGAGAACAAAGAGGGATACAGAATCATCAGAGAGGAGGTGAAAAAGTATATTAGAGAAGCAAAGGAATTATGAGAAAAGAATGGCAGCCAACATGAAGGGCCTTCCCAAAGTCTTCTGTAGGCTCAGAAATAATAAGGAGTACCACTTATTGGGCGGCACGGTGGCTCAGTACTTAGCATTGCTGCCTCACAGCGCCAGGGACCCAAGTTCGATTCCAGTCTCAGGCGACTGTCTGTGGAGTTTGCCTATTCTCCCCGTGTCTGCATGGGTTTCTGCCAGGTGCTCTGGTTTCTTCCCACAGTCCATAGATGTGAAAGTTATGTGGATTGGACATGCTAAATTGCCGATTGTGTTCAGGGATGTGCAAGCTAGGCTGGTTAGTCATGGGACATCCAAGGTTACAGGGATAGGGTAGGGTGGGATGCTCTTTGGAGGGTTGGTGTGGACTCGTTGGGCCAAAAGGCCTATTTCCACATGTAGGGATCTGAGTAGGGCAGATTGGGGACCAAAACAGAGATTTACACATTGATTCGGGGGGCATGAATGAAGTATTAAATGGATGCTTTGCATCTTTCTTTACCCATAAAGCAGATGCTACCCAGGCCACGGTGACTGAGGAGGAAGCTCTATCACTATAAAGGATCAAAATTGATAAGGAAGTAGTGTTGACTAGAAAATAAGTGCAACAGGCCGCTTGGCTCCTTGAGCCTGCTCTGCCATTCAATATGATCATTGTTAATTATCCAGTTCAGTACCCTATTCCCCCTTTCTCCCCAGATCCTTTGCCAAAGAACGATATCTAACTTCTTAAAAACATTCAGTGTTTTGGTCTCAACCACTTCTTGAACCACTTATTATTTCTGAGCCTATAGAAGACCTCGGGATGCCCCTTTATGTTGGCTGCCATTCTTTTCTCACAATTCCTCTTTGCTTCTCTAATACACGTTTTCACCTCCCCTCTGAGCCTTCTGTATTCCTGTTGGTTCTCAATCGTGTTTTCTATCTGACACCTCTCATAAGCATGGTCTTTCTCCTTTACCTTAATATCTACCTAAGTCATTCAGTCAAATCTGGATTTGTTTATACCTTGACAGTACCCAACCACATCCTCTTTGAGGGTATCCCATTGCTTAGTTACGATTTTCCCACCAACCTTTCTTTCTATTCTATGGTGCCCAGTTCCATTCTTGCCTCAGTCAAGTGGCACTCCACTAATTGATTTATCTTACTTTGGATTGACCATTGTCAATCTCCACCATCATTACGATCCTTATGATACAATGAGTGCTCTCCTAAATGTTCCACCACTGTCACTTGATCGACTGGACCCACCCCATTTCCAAGAACCAGCTCTCTAACAGTGCATCTACTCTTGTTGGACTGGACATACATTGCTGCAGGACATTCTCCTGAACACAATCTAATAACACCTGTTCCTTACTGCTTCTTACACTAAAAGTATCCCAGTGTATATTTGGGTAATTAAAGTCCTATATTATAACTACAATGTTTGCATCACTCTGTAATTTCTCTGCAAATTTGTTTCTCTAAGCCCTTAGTTGCTGGCCTATAGCCTATGTGAAGCAACATAATTTTGCACCATTTTATATGTAGAACCTCCACAGCATGGAAACAGGCCATTCAAACTAACAAGTCCACACCAACCCTCTGAAGACCATTCCACCAAGACCCATCCACCTACCCTATCCTTGTAACCGTGCATTTCCCATGGCTAACGCACCTAACCTACGCATTCCTGAACACTATGGGTAATTTAGCATGGCCAATCCACCTGACTTGCACATCTTTGGACAGTGGGAGGAAACTGGAGCATCTGGCGGAAACCCATGCAGACATGGGGAGAATGTACAAACTCCACACAGTTGCTGGAGGCTGGAAACAAACCCGGGTCCTTGGTGCTGTGAGATAGCAGTGCTAACCACTGAGCCACTGTGCCCCCATATTTGTTACTTAGCTCTAGGCAAATTGATTCTGTTTTTAAATGCTCCAAGATATCCTCTTTCTCCAGCACTGCAATGGTCTCCTTAAAATATATCCCTCACCTCCTCCTTTCCTTCTCTGAATACCTTGGAATAATTAACACCCCCAGTTTTGCCTTTAAGCTAGGTCTTTGTTATTGCTCAACACCTGTAACTCCCCAGTCTTATTTACTATTCACACACATGCACAGTAACCATGATTTAGGCATTATTATTTTCACCCTGACTCTGAGTTGGCCTCTTCACTTCCTAGCTCCTCTGCCACTGAAACCCTCATTTGACCATTTGTTACTTCTAGAATTGGCTATTCAAATGCTCTTCTATCCAGCTGCCCAGGATCCACAAGTGCAAACTCCTCTCAGATTCTCCTCTTGGATCCTAATTGCTAAGTTCAGTTCGTTAATGCCATGTACTTGGGAGCCGACATTGTCTCCTGGTTCAATAATGTTTCAGTTTTTAAAGTCTCATTATTGATCTCAAACCCTTGTGTGGCTTTTCCCTCCAAATTTCTGCAACCTTCTGCAGCCATTCAAGATTTCCCTGCTCTTCTAAGTCTTGTGCATCCCCACTTTAAGCATTTCACCACTGGTTGCTGTTTATCTGACAAAGCCCTAATCTCAACAATTTCCTTCAAATGCTTGTCCACATCTCTGCTTCTCCTTCTTAAAAAGACTTCTTAAAACCTAACACTTGGATAAAATTTTCAGACCTAATATCTCCTGTGTCATTCAGCGTCAAAATCTATTTAGTCATGGCCGTGAGGAAACAGCTTGAGACCGTTTACTCCAAAAAGGGTGTTTTCTCTGCCCTCCTACCCTCTTGTAACCATATCTCTCAATTCTGTTCTTCTCCCCCCCCCCACACTGTGTTCTCAAGATGTACTTCTTTTTAGCTCAAGTTTGACATGTTGTTCTTGTTGTATGATTCAGCTGTTGGATTAACTTACTGAGCAACTGGTGGAATTGCAGGGCAATTCAAGATTCCATTATAGTGCTTTATTGTTTTGAAATGCATGTGGCAGCAAACTGTTTACTGCCTATACTTGGCTGAAGTTGTTTTATGTAAGCATTTTTATGTTCGATAGAAGCATTGCTTTCCCATCCTGGTATGCACCATGATATACATTTTTTGTCAATGTTTTTGTAAGCTAATGTGTTTCATATGCCTCTCATTACAGCGTCATTCTGAATAATTGGTGGTTTGTGGCTCATCTGACAGATCTATTGGATCATTGCAAACTTCTACAATCCCATAATCTTCAGTGAGTGTATATGCTTAATCAACTGGGTTATGTGCTGCACGCAGTCTGTCAATCTGAGCCCGAATTTTGCCCAAAAGCAATGTATTCTATTACTGGTACTTCTGAGCTGTGATGTTGGCAGGCAGGCTGCGGTTAGTGTCCAACTTATCTGTGCAGTTTGGAAAAAGAATTAAAGGGAATAATTTTCTGAAACGGTAACATGTGGAGATTTTAGTTTCTAATTTAAGAGGACATTTTGTCTGATTGACCCCAGTCCCACTGCTATGTGGTTTTGGGTCACATCACTGTTTCAAAGGATGAGGTTGCAACCCAAATCCGATCACTCCTTGTTACAAGAGAATCTCTGTGCTCAGATCCCATCACTGTGCATTACGAAGGTAGCATTAATGGAAAGAAAACAATGAGAATAAATGGATCGTTCTCAGGTTGAAATGCTGTGATTTATGGGGTACTATAAGAATCAGGTGTTAGCTCAGATGTTAGCACTGCTGTCTCACAGTGCCGGGGATCCGGGTTCGATTCAACCCTTGGATGACTGTCATTGTGGAGTTTGCACATTCTCCCCATGACTGTGTATGTTTGCTCCCACATTCCAAAGATGTGCAGTTTAGGTAAATTGGCCATAATAAATTGCCCATAGAGTACAGGGTTGTGCAAGCTAGGTGGGTTAGCCATGAGAAATGCAAGGTTACAGGGATAGGGTGTGAGGGGGCAGGGTGGGTCTGGTTGGGATGCTCTTTGCCAGGTCATTGTGGACTGAAGGGGCCGAACGACCTGCTTCCACACTGTAGGGATTCTATGAATCTGAGCATAGGTTAAGCTGTTCATAATCTGTATCGGTGATTTGCATGTTGAGACCAAAAATAATGTTTCCAAGTTTGTGGATGATACAAAAATAGTAGGAAATCTGAAATGTGAAGAGGATGCAAAATGGCTTCAAGGGGATTTGGACAGAGTGAGGGAGTGAACAAGAACATTACAGATGGGATGGAATGTAATGTAGGAGACTGAAAGAACGGTATATTTCTTAAATGCTGAGACATTTCTCTTTTCTTTATTCTTTGATGTGATGTGGGTGTCACTGACAAGGCCAGTATTTGTTGCCAATTCTTAGCTAGCTTTTGAACTAAGCAGCTTCCTAGACAATTTCAGTGAGTAGTTAAGAAAGAATGTCATTGTTGTGGGTCTGGTGCTTCACGTAGGCCATATAGGTAAGATTGCCAAATTTCTGGCCATGAAGGGTACTAGTGAACCAGGTGGATGTTTACAACAGTCCATGATAATCTCATGGTGAACATGACTGATACAAACTTTTAATTCCAAATTCATTAATTGGAATTCAGATTCCTACAGCTGCTGGATTTGAACCCCTGTGCCCAGAGCATTTGCCTGTTTCTGTAGATTACTGCAGTGAGTTCATTACCATTACACTATCATCTCCTCTGCAACGAAGTTGGGAAATGTAAATGTCAAAGGAGACCTTGGGTGTCTTTGTACGATTCACTGAAAGCTAACGTGCACTTGCAGCAAGTGATTAGTAACGCTGACAAGAGATTTGAGCACATGAGCAAAGAAATCTTGCTTTGATGTGAAATACTAGTGCAAGCACATCCACTGTATTAAATGCAGTTCTAGTCCTCCTGCCTGAAGAAAGTTATACTTGCCGTGGAGGGAGGTTCACCGACTGATTCCTGGGATTGTGTGACTGTCCTATAAAGAGAGATTGAGGAGACTGGCTTGTATTCTCTGGAGTTTAGAAGGATGAGACTTAGAACTTAAAAAATTCTTACACTGCTTGATAGGGTTGATGCAGAAAGGCTGTTTTCCCCTATGGGAGGCAGGGTCTAGAACCATGTGGCACCTTCTCAGGATAAGGGGCCGGCCATTTGCACTCAGATGAGGAGGAATTTCTTTGCTCTGAGTAATTGAATTGCATGCCAAGTCTTGACATGCAAGATTGTCGTCAAATTTCACATGGTGGTTCAAGATTCTGGAGACTATTATATGCTTATCTTGTGTTTTTTTTCATTGACAGTTTTGGCTCAAACCTTCGTGAATTCCTCATTCTGGAATATGCCTCTGGGCTCTTCAACCACAATAGGTGAGTCATTCATGGGCTTTATTTTTGTGAACCAACACTACTTCTAAATTATGCAAGCTATAATCATGTGGCATGGTGGAATAGTGGTTAGTGCTGCTGTCTCACAGTGCCAGGGACACTGTCTGTGTGGAATTTCCTATTCCTCCGTCTGCATAGGTTTCTGCCGGGTGCTCTGGTTACCTCCCATATTCCAAAGATGTGCAGGTAAACTGGATTGGACATGCTAAAATTACCCCATAGTGTTCAGGAATGTGCAGGCTAGGTGGATTAGCCCTGGTAAATGTGGGGTTATGGGGAATTGGTTGTGGGTGGGGGCTGGGATGCACTTCAGTGTTATGGTGCAGACTTGATGGGCCAATGATTTCTGTCTGCGCTGTAGGGATTCTGTGATTCCAAATACCTGTGTACTTTGCTTTAGGAGTTGGTGTGGAGATTTGTGTTGCTCTCCGTGAGTTAATATTGTATCTTTTCTGTTGAATAATTTCAGCCTTTGGCAACTCGCTGTAGATTATTTTGACCACTGTCCACAGTTTGGTCGCATTTACCTGGAACTTTATATTGAGCGTGTACCTCTGACCACTGAACGCAAGGCACTAAAGGTGTTGAGAATATGTGAGCAGCGACAGATGACGGAGCAAGGTAATGAGCTGGTATGGAGCAAAGATTTCTCAGTTTGCATTAATTTAATTAACAGTGATGAGTAAACAGGACTTGTTCATGTGAATTTTTGTGAATGTGTGAGATGTTAATGTAGAGAGATGGGGAGCTTTCACTCTTTGACACGTTCTGTCTGATTGCTCCCAGATGACACAGGATACTTTTGGAAACAGATGCTTGTTCTCCTTTTCCTTAGTGGTTCCGTTAGCACCAATACTCATTCTACACTCCCAATGTTTCTTTTTAACTCCCATCCCATCAACAGCCCCTTTTGACAACACCACTCAGCTGTCCCCGTTCTGCACTGTGCTCTGCAATTCTGTCATGCTGCTTGTTTTAACTTCACTCCATCCATTTACCCCCTAATGCACCCATATCCCAGAACGTGTTGCCTCATCATATATTTTCCTAGACTTCGTTGTCCACTTTCCTGAACTTCTGGGTCATTTAATGCTTCATTCTTCATCACTACATTATTTGATAACTATTTCATTGCTCTTAATGGGATTCTGTTGTGTGAAATTAACTAATGGCCATGTTTCCTGCTTTACAGCAGCAGATATACCCTTCCAAAACAAAAAGTACTTTATTCCAAAGCACTGCAATGTCAATTTCCTGTGGATGTATACAAAGTGTTATGTTATTGCTCTTGTCTACGATGATAACTGACCCCAGAATCATGTTTACTATGTTTCTGAACTACATTGTAGTACCTCATCCGTGGTCTATTAAAACAGTCAGTTAATTAATTCTCCCTTGGGGCCACTTGTGACTTGGAAAGGTCTTCCTTAACATCTTCTCATGTACTGCACGTAATATTTCAGATGTTAAATTGATTAATACACACCAGTTTGGAATAATCAAATGTCCACAAAAATGAACCCATCAAATAATTTATCACGCAAAATATTGTTGTCACGTCTAGTTTGTGATAAAAACATTGTGACTTGTTGAATTTCTGAATCTGTGAAACAAAAGCAACATGTAGGAGATAGCACCTTCTCTGAGTGTCAGCAAACAATAGCACAGGCAACCTGCTATGTTTATGATACAGTTCATATAAAATACCAACAAAGATTACAACTTAATAATCTATATATAGAAAGGAAAAGAAGTTAGTCATTTCCTGCTTATGTGGGAAAATAAAAAATAGAGACACTTGTAGGGTATTTTGCCTTTCGAGCCTGCTCCACAATTTGAAAAGACAGGAATGATCTGTTGTGACCTTAACTCCACATTCCTGCCTGCCTGCCCTCCATAACCTTTGACATTCTTGTTGATTAAAAAATCTGTCTAACTCAGCCTTAAATATGTTTAAAAGTGAGATTCTGCTGCTCACTTGGGATGAAAATTCGAAGAGTAGTGACCCTCTAGGAGAAATTTCTCTTAATCCTGATCTTAAATGGGAGATCCCATATTTTTAAGTAATGTTTTCTTGTTCAACGGTATTACCATCACTGAATCCCTTACTGTCAACAACCTGGGCTCGCCACTGACGTGAAACTGAACTGGACCAGCCATGCACAGAGTGGTGCCAGGAAGAAATCAGACACTAGGAATTATAGTAACTCATCTCCTGTCTCCCCATTGACTTTCCACCATCTATAAGGTACAAGTCAGGAATGTGATGGAATACTCTCCACTTGCGTGGATGAATGCGGCTCCAGCATGACTCAAAGCTTAACACAACCTGGGTGAAACAGCCTGCTTGATTGCCATCTCTTCCACAATATTCACTGCCTTCACCACTGAAGCACAGTGACAGCAGTGTGTACAACTTCAAGTTGCACAGCAATAACTCACCAAGACTCCGATGACAGTACTTTGCAAACCCATGATCTCTACCATCTCGAACGACAAAAGCAGCCGATACACAGCAACACCTCTACCTGCAAGCTCCCCTCTAAGCAGCGCATCCTCTTGAATTAGAAATATAATGGTGTTCTGCACTGTCACAGGGTCAGAAGCTTGGAACTCCCTTTCTAACAGCGCTGTTGGGTGCACAAACACCCCATGGACTTCAGCGCTTCAAGAAGAAATCTTACTGCCCTCTTCTCCAATGTAATTAGGGATGGGCAATAAATCCTGGCCACATCCAGTGATGCTGACATTATGTGGACAAATAAAAAGAAGAGGTACTACATCACTTTCTAGTTCTATACAGCAATAACATTTCATTATATACCGTATTCCTTTATTTCTTATTTTTATGCTGGTGCTCATCTCCCAGTGAGGACATTAATCCCATTCCTGTTGAGTGGAAATGCAAAGGCTAATGTTATATTAGCTTTTTACATTTTTTTTTTAACCTATCAACCAGTTTTAAGTTTTCAGTAGTTGAATCCCTTAATCTCTCAACTCTGTTACAGTGACCAACTTTTCACCATTTAGAAACTATTGTGAACTTTTCTTGGCCCCGAAATTGATGACCTCTCAATTCCCATAGCGATCACTGAGCTACCACTCACTGAAACGAACATCTTTTTGCAAGCTTCAGCTTTCACCCACACTTCTTACAAATTGGCTTAACTTAGTGTTGTCAGTAAATTTAGACGTAACTGCTCTCAATTCCTTCATCTAAATGGCTCAGTGGTTAGCATTGTTGCCTCACAGCGCCAGGGACCTGGGTTCGATTCCACCCTCGGGTAACTGTCTGTGTGGAGTTTGCACATTCTCCCCATATCTGCGTGGGTTTCCTCCGGGTGCTCCAGTTTCCTCCCACGGTCCAAAGATGTGCAGGTTAGGTGGATTGGCCATGCTAAATTGCCCGTAGTGTTCAGGGATGTGTAGTTTAGGTGAGTTATAGGGGGATGGCTCTGAGTGGGATGCTCCAAGGGTTGATGTGGACTTGTTGGGCTGAAGGACCTGTTTCCACACTGTAGGGATTCTAAATCATTTGTAAATACAGTGAGGAGTTAAGGCCCAGTACAAATTCATGGGAGACACGCCACATCCTGTTAATTTGAGCACATTTCATTATCCCCATTCTGCCTTTTACCTCCGTCAGGTCTAAAACCACACCAATACATTGCCTTTGTTTCACATGCAAATATTTTCAAACTTGTTGTGTTATGTTTGTGTGTGTATCTTCCTGCAGTGAGGAGCATCTGTAAGATCATGGCGATGAAAGCCATGCGCAACAACCGACTGGGATCAGCTCTTTCATGGAGTGTTCGAGCAAAAGATTCATTCTTTGCAACCCTCATCTCAGATAGGTTTGTAACAATTAACCTTCCTGATAGCAGTCTACCATTGTCCCTTAACTGTGTTTCCAGTTTTGCTCCCTTTTGAATGCAGTCAGTGGTGCCTGTGATCAACTGATGCTCACCTCATAAATTCTTGGCAGCAACTATTGGCAGACTGTTTGTTTGGTTTTGCTAGGGTATTGGCAAGTGTTCGATCAGGGAAACCATCACACAGCTGTATCTTGAGCTACTTATTATTCATGTGCATACAGTGCATCAGAATTTATTGAAGCTGATCAGGAATGGTTGTCCTGGATAATCTTCCCCAGCAGCTAGTGTAGCATTGGGCCCAGTTGTAGCAAGTGAATATGAACACTGCTTTTACTAACAAGGACATTTGGAGGAAGCTCTGTTTTTGACCTTTATCTTGAAAGTTAAGTTGCTGTTTGGCTGGAGCCTGCCATTTCTCGTTGTCAATTTTTGGTTTCAGTGTAGAACCAATGTTGTGTAACAACCCAAAGGGAGGGTAAACTGGCCACCCTGCTTTCTACACAAAGCAGGAGCAGGTGTAGGCTTCTTGGCCCTTTGAATCTGTCTTGCTGTTCAGTAAGTTTGTGGGTGATCTGGTTCTGCTCTTAACTCCATTTTCCAGTCTGTCCCCTGTGATCTTTGATGACCTTAACAATCAAAAATCTATCTAACGCAGCCTTCAAAAATTCAATGGCCAAGACTCCACTGTTATTTGAGAAAGAGAATTTCGGTCTAATGACTCGGAAAAATAAATTCTCTCCATTTTAGTCTTGATGAGAGAGAATCTGATTTTTAAATGCTGGCCTATAGTTTTAGACCCCCAGTACAAAGGAGTGAAAATGAGCAATTAGTCTTAAGAATTGAACTCCTCAGTGTCGAACCATGTGCTGTTGGATGAACCATTCAATTAAGGAATGCTTGGGTCTGTGCTCACTCAGTGGATTTAGTAACCAATAGTTTACGTCAATGAATAGTCTATTCTGCTGGATGTGCACCGCACATTTAATAGCAGTGTGACACTGGCACTTGATCCTTATTCTCCAACAGTTAATAGATCAAAAAATTAATTTTATCTATTTTGGTGGTACTCCTAGTAAAGGAGTTGGTACTGAAGGATTGAAATTCTTAGAGGCTCCAATCACTAGCGAATACCTCCAGGACCAGGTTGTCAGTCTGTCTTGAATCATTTCCAATTGAATGTGGCAGATTGATATTTTCCAATTTCCCACATAAACTGCCCTGTGTCCCTTCATATTCTTCAGAAGTTTGGTTCTGTAAGCTGGTTCAGTAGGATTCCGTTTCACTCTTGAATCTTGTTGAGAGAAAAAGTTTGTTTGCTGACTGGAGCGATTACTAACTATACAGTGTTAATAAAGACACTGGCTTGTTTTACAGGTTACTTCAGGATTACTCTGTTAAAGGAAGCTTTTCCGACTTTGACTTGATCAGCAACCTAGGATCCTCTATGCTACTGAGTGACCGGCTGACCTTCCTTGGTAGGCAGACCCTAATTCTCTAGTCTCCTGGCAAAACTAGTGCTGTTAGTGATGGAGGGTTAAATTTATTATGGGTTGTATTTGTGTTGCATCTCATATACTTGAAACAGCGGGAATTGCCTCAGACACAGATTTTGTATTCTCTAATCGAGTGCTGCATTGGAACTTGGCATGGGGAGAGGTTGGGACAGTGGAATAAGTTTGCAACTGATGTAGGGCTATGGGGAAGAGACTGGAATACTGGGATCAGTTCAGGATTGATATAGGGCAATGGGAAGAGTGTGGCAGTGGGAACAGTTTAGGATTCCTCCTGTGAACAGCAAGCAGATTGGAACAAATGATCTCCTGTGCTGTACATCTCCACTTCCTCAGCTGTAAGCATACCAATCACATCCTTCAAATGGGGTGATTCGGCTGATGAGCACATTCATGAGTAGGACGTTGTACTGGACGAGACTTGGTGGCATCACTCTTTGGTTTTCCAAAGCTGTTCTGCACCTAATGCCTTCCGAGTCTCTCAGTTTGAAAGATCTGAACTAAATACTGGGCTGAGACAACTGAGGGATGACCTGTTTGATATCTTTCAGCAATTGAAGGGATTTGATAGGCTCGATTAGAGTGAAAACATTTTCACTTTTGATGGATTCAAAACTCACGGCTATAAATATAACACAGTTACTAGTAAACCAAAAAGGGTATTCAGAAACTTCTTTGCCCAGAGAGTGGTCTTAAGGTGGAACTCACTACCACAGGGAAGATAATTCTAGAGATACATTTAAGAGAAAGCTAAATAAAAGCATGAGAAAAAAAGCTATCCTGATACATTGAAACGGAGAGGGATAGACGGAGGGCATGTAGATCATATGCATTGACATGAACCTATTGGTCAGTTTCTGTGCTGTATATTCTAGGCAGTGTAATGTTCTGTGGTTTCCTGTTGACAGGGAAGTATTGTGAATTTCACAAGCTATATGGGGAGATGCAATTTGCAAAAGCTGCTAACCTACTGCTTTCACTGATGACTGCCCGCATTGCTCCAAGATCTTTCTGGATGACACTACTCTTGGATGCTCTTCCCATGATGGAGCAGAAGGAGGTGTGTTTACTGCTCGATGTTAGATTGTTTTAGTTATTCTGTTAATTTTTCAATATTTGGCATGGATCAGTTGAGATGACATGAGATGCACGTTTTCTCCCAACCATACTCTCAACCCCTTCACTAAGAGCCTGGATCTAATAGGAGGTACAGAGAAAGCAAGGATAATGATGGGTTGCTCAGTCCATATTTGCTCCTAGTTATGAACATAGAAATTTGGAGCAGAACTAGACCATTCAGACCCTCGAGCCTGCTCCACTATTCAATAGGATTATGCTTGATCTGTTGTGTTTTGAATTCCACATTCCCAAATACCCCCAATAATTTTTCCTTCAGATGCCAAACAAGAATCTATCCACTTCCTCTTAAAAGTATTCAACGATCCTTCTCCTCCCACCTTCTGAAAGTTGCACACCCACTTCGAGGCTGAGATTGAAAGGTGCCCTAGTTGTGATTGGGTAAGAGGATGGGAGTCTTTACAATTCTTATTCCACACTCTGGTTGATTCTTCATGTTGTCGGGGTAACAAATATTGCCTTGTCAGTGTCACCAAAACTTATATCCAACCTGCTGTGGTAGTGTTTAATGGGGACAGTGTAGAGGATGCTTTACTCTGTATTTAACATTGTACTGTACTTGACACAAATGTAGAGCAGGCTTTACTTTGTATCTGAACTAGTGCTGTATCTGTTTTTGGGAGTGTTTGATGATGGTATAATTTATTCCTTTTCCAGTTTTGACATCCTTCATGTTCATAGAATCAATCACAGAATACCGACAGTGTGGAAACAGGCCCCTCAGCCCAACAAGTCCACACTGACCCTCCGAAGAGCATCCCACCCAGTCCCACCCCTTCGTATACTTGTAACCCTGCATTTCTCATGTCTAATTCACCTAGCCTGCACATCCCTGACGCCACGGGTCAATTTAGCGTGACCAATGCACCTAACCTAATATACACAACTTCGTCTCTGGGAGGAAACCGGAGCACATGGGGGAAACCCACGCAGACTTAGAAGAAAATGCGCAAATTCTAGATAGACAGTTGCCCAGGTCCCTGGCGCTGAGGCAGCAATGCTAACCACTGAGCACCATGCTACCCCTAGATATAAAGTTGCATCATGTTTTGATTTGTCTTGGTTGTTGCACTGAGCTTTGTGAGTATCATTGACTTAATCTGTTGTACTACTGGTTTTCAGACTTGGAATTGCAACATTGTGAGCCTGTGCTAATGCAGGAGGAGTGAATGAGATAGTAGGAACTGCAGATGCTGGACAATCTGAGATAACAACGTGTAGAGCTGGATGAACACAGCAGGCCAAGCAGCATCAGAGGTAACCTGATCCTCTGATGCTGCTTGGCCTGCTGTGTTCATCCAGCTCTACACCTTGTTATCTCAGGAGGAGTGAATGTTGGTCTTGTATCGTTGCATGCTGAGTCATGTAAACTGGCTACTATGAATGAAAGTGTAACATGATTAAATGTTATCTTGCTTCCTAACAAAGAACAAAGAAAACTTACAGCCCAGGAACAGGCCCTTCGGCCCTCCAAGCCTGTGCCGATCCAAATCCACTGTCTAAACCTATCGCCCAATTCCTAAGGATCTGTATCCCTCTGCTCCCCACCTACTCATGCATCTGTCCAGACGCACCTTAAATGAATCTACCGCGCCTGCCTCTACTACCTCTGCTGGCAACGCGTTCCAGGCACCTACCACCCTCTGTGTAAAGTACTTTCCGCGTGTATCCCCCTTAAACTTTTCTCCTCTCACCTTGAACGCGTGACCCCTCGTTATTGAATCCCTCACCCTGGGAAAAAGCTTATCTCTATCAACCCTGTCTATACCCTTCATGATTTTGAAGACCTCAATCAGGTCCTGAAAGAGAGCAATGCATTTTGTACCTGTTTGCTCATTGTTTTGTTTTGTTTCTCTTGGTCAGGTGATCTTTTCCACGGAGCAGACGTATGCACTCATGCACTGTCTGGAGGATGTGACAGCTGATAATACTGAAAGTGAAAGAGAGATGAGAGCTGTGGGGGTAAGAGGCGACTCTCCGCATGAATGCTCTAACAGCTAACAACTCAGCAGCTAACACACCCTGGGAAATGTCAGCGAATCATTATTGGTGGAAATATAAGAATAGGTGGAGGCTAGTCAGCACCCCCAGACTTCTCTGCCTTTCAGTTAGATCAAGGCTAACTGTTATTACAATTCCATCTATCACCTTTGGTTCTGTAACCTTTAAAACTCTTACCTAATAAAAATCAGTTATTTGAATCTTTTCAGTTACATCTCTGACTCAACAATGTTTGGAGAGTTCCAGGTTTAAACTCTCCTGGATGTGAAGAATCACTTCCTAATATTGTCCCTGAATAACATTGCTGTAGTTATTTTTATCAGCCTGTCTGAATATGTTATGATGCACCTCCTAAGGTATGTGGGACTTGAACCCAAAGCTTCTGGCCCAGTGGTAGAGATGACCACTGCGCCTCAAAGCTCTGCACTCTTCCCCTAAAGGGAATAGTTTCTCTTGATTGAATTATGCTAAGAGCTCAATTAGACCACCCTTCAAGGGAATGCAAACTGCCTTTAATTTAATCCTCTAAACCTGGTGAATCGGTGCTGCTCCGTGGCAAATATATCCCGTCTCAGATGTTGATATTTAAGACAGACACTGGGCAGAGGAGGAGGAGATGGTGCTGGAATGGGGTGGATAGTGGGTGTTACGGGAGGGGCTGAGATTAATTCTGACCTGTTACTGTGACAGCTCAAACTTGTAATTTTGAGTTTTTGTTTTTCTCTGTTCCAGGGTGAGGATGAGGTGGAGACAACACAACTCGGCCTTCTCCGATTGGCTTTCACTCGGAATCTGGCAAAGGCCATTGTGCAAGAGGGAACGCATCAAGGATCCTGAAATTAGGCTGGAATTATAACCCGAGCATGTGATCTGCTAGCCCAGTTTGATGCATGGGCTCTTTGCGAGCCTGAGCTTGTAAATAAAGGTTGCATTTTTCCATGGTTTTGAATCCTGTGCAGAAATTCACAATTAAAATATTTTGTATCCAAAGGCATTGCTTGGTACTTGGTTGCTAACTAACTAGACGCTGAATTGAAGCTTGAGAAAAGGAGCTACACATTTATAACCTTGTGTTTCTATCAGTCTTACCCCCAGTTCTTGAAGGTGCTGACTTGTTGATGGTGAATGCCCAGGGTTGGGATTAGGGAAGTGGATTATATGACAGTCAGCTTCTCCTGACTTTGTTTTTGCTTTGTGAGGGCTTGCAGCTATTTGGGTCTATCATCAGTGACCCCATTGTTATCTAGCCTGAGCTTAATTAACTACAGCAACTAGAAGTTAAGCGAAAAAATCTCTGACTGTTAAACAGGTTGCCTTATTAAGTTAACAAGGTGTGGGGCTGGATGAACACAGCAGGCCGAGCAGCATCATAGGAGCAGGAAAGCTTGACGTTTCGGGCCTAGACCCCTCATCAGAAAAATGCTGCTTTTTCTGATGAGGG
>JAHRHZ010000078.1:18338321-18358670 GCA_024137785.1 Ginglymostoma cirratum | reverse complement strand
CTTCATCAGAAAACCCTTCTGATGAAGGGTTTAGGCCCGAAACGTCAAGTTTTCCTGCTCCTATGATGCTGCTTGACCTGCTGTGTTCATCCAGCCCCATGCTTGTTATCTCGGATTCTCCAGCATCTGCAGTACCTTTTATCTCTGAAGCAATCTTGCTGGGTTGTTTTTTGGGGGGCGGGTCATTCAGTAAATCTAGTTTTCTTTGTTTTTGGATTCTCCATGGAGCTAGCAACCAGGGGTTTATCGTACAAATCTATCCCAATTTAGTATCCAAATGCCTCTCGAGCATAAGCCACAGGATTGATGCTGCGAATGTATTTCATACTTACAGTAGGGAACCACTCCTCGGAGATTGCTGCCAAGGTATTTGACAAGATAGTGTAGGAATTTTACTTCGTATCCAATCCCTACCGAAACTGGCCTGTACAGAGAGCATTACGCCGTATCTAACTTGTACTGTGCTTGCTCTAGGAGAATTTGATGACGACAGTATAAAGAGAACTTTTCTCTGTACCTAACCCTATGCTGTAAATACCAGGGGAGTGGCTTGATGACACAATAAGTTGTCTGAAAGACAAAAACTTCCACTTCTTAGAAGAATCACAAAAACAAAGAAATTGTTTCCAATTTTATTCTTGAGCAATGCTTTTCCTGACTGGCTATCCTGTAGTGCTGATTCTTGCACCACTCCCCAAGTTTATTCTGAGCTGGATGTGTATAAGACCATTCAACAATTTTTAACTCCCTACACACTGAAATACACAAGCTTCACATAACAGTGAACTCAAGTGGGGCCTGGCGTGAAGAGTGGAATTTCAAACTCCCGTGTCAAAATCATAAGTACCTGGACAGAGTGGGAGTGTGAATCTGTGACAGGAGAAGTGAGAATGGGAGAGGGGAAATCTCCAGTTTTCTAACTTGTTCATTACACAGACATTTTCAAGGGAACATGATTCTATTCCCAATCCATTTTACACAGGTCTTTAAAGATACTCACTTGGTTTAATTGTCTCCAGGGGAACTGTCACGTTGTTCAGTGACATTTCTGGATAAGCACTTCGGAGAGGACTGGATGGCTGAGGGGAGAGAGAGCGGAACAGGGGACTGCTGGGGGCTGCAGAGGGTGTACTGTACCCGCTGCCTGCTGGTGCCCCAGGGACAATCCCCGCCATACCAGAAGCACTAGAGTCAGAAATGAAAACAAGGTTATTTACTTTTTAAAACAGCCTACGTTCTAGTCTTTGCCATAATCTTCTCCCAAATTATTGCCTTACCCGGACAGGATAATGAAGGCAAATTAGATCAGGAGAAGTTAATAATGATAAATGAAATTTAACCTTATTCCCCACAATCTCTCCCTCCATTCAACTCCTCTGCTATCCATCCCCTGCCATTCCAAACCCTTCCCCTTCATAATCCTATTCATCACCTCTCCATTTCCTCTCACTTGTCACTTTCCCCCACCTCACAGACAAATATGGTCCCTCACAAAGGATGAAAGTAACGAAAAATACTGATTTACCCTTTGACCTCCTCTAGAACCTTCTGACCAAGCATATCCAGCTCCCGCATACTGCTGCTGACTGTAGTTTGGGAACAGGAGCTGGAATGGAGCAAAGCACCTGGAATCCGGGGCGGCATCGGAAACACGGAGACGGGATTAGACGGAGGGACAATGGTGGCAGCGTTCATAAGCAAAGGTACTGCTGCTGCACGTGGAGCTGGAGATACCCCAGAGAACGGCAGGAGGCACTGAGCTGGAGACTGGTTTAATGTTCGAGGTACAGACTGCAGCAGAGGAGTGATGGAGGAAACTGGCCTATCAGCAGCTGGCGGCCCTGCGAAGGGGTTGAGGGCAGAGGGCTCAATCTGTAACAGAAAACCCTGTTAATGGAAACAGCATCTGGTGACAGCTATAAGACATTAATCAGAGCCACACACTGACCCTGGAGGAGGCTACAGCAGAATGTCCTAGAGTCAGGTAGTGAAGGTAGGCAGAGAGAAGGGGGACAGAGCAAGGTGGTGGATGGGGAAAGGCCATGCTGCACGTGGAAGATTTGAAGACAGCAGGCAGTAGCATGAGGGACAAGACAAGGCAAATTAAAAATCCAGGGGTTGGGGGGCAGGTAAGGATCAAGTGGATTGTTCTACCTGAAAGTTGTTCCAGAGAGACTCTCCAGAGTCTTTGTCAATCTCAGAACTTGATGGAGGGTCATTCAGTCCTGAACAGGAACAGATGGAATTTATCCCATGTTTGAATTATGACACTGCTTAATGTAGAATTGACTAAACACTCTTGTCCTCTAACCACACCCATCCATAATTAACAAGGGGCACTGGCAGACAGCCCATGGTTGAACTTCTGCAATTCTCCACCATGCCCTGCAGTAAGTGCCTGATGAAGCCTGTAGTGATCTAGACTGACTGTGTGTCATTCTGGGGTAAATGAAGCATCTCTGACTGATGCCCTGGCACTCACTGGGGACTATCAAGTCTCAGGATGCCCAGACTGGGGCAGAAATTGGCAAAACATTACGGAGAAGCAACTGCATGGTGCAATGAGTTAGACGTTCAGTTTCGGCAAACAGGGCAATTTACATACAGTTGTGCCCCTCCTCTTTTTATGGCTGCAATCTGGTAGCCTTGTCCCAGTTGCCAATGGCAAGAGGCCAAGAGCTCAGAGTTCTTCTGAGTTTTAGGCTGTAACACAATGTTGCCCAGGACGGAGGGCCAGGTATCAATACTGGTTGCACAACACGGAAACTGTTCCACCTTCGTAGATATTAACATACAGGGCAGAGCCATGTGGCTGGACCAAAGTCAAATTAACTTTATTGGACACTCCTTCGTAATTCCTGACCAAACCAGGATTCCACCTGAACACTGCCATTTAAAAACCCTCCTGATATTATAACAGGACTGCTAAGATCTTGGTTTAACCCAGCTTCCAAGGATAGAAGAATACTGGACTATAACAGTTGAAGATTACTGACAGGCTGCACAGATGTTGCACATTACCCAGTGAAAGCAGCTCCACATCCAGCAGTCCAACAGAACTGGGAGGTTGCTTGGCCACGTTTGACAGGCTGGCAGTTCGGGAGCCAGGATCATTGGAGGCTTGTGGTGGAGGTGGAATGATCGGGAATACTGGCGAGATGGTGGGGTAAGCCTTTTCCGAGGGAACATCCAGTCCAGCCAGATCAATTAGGGTCTCCGTGTTGGTGGCTCCACTATTCACTGCAAGACATGAACACATGGTCAGCTGATCAAATCCAAGTACAGCAGATAACTCCCTTGAATTTTAAATGGCCATTTTAAAATTAATTTGTGCCCCTGCACACACCTTCCATAGCTCGAGGCCCTGTAATTGGAGGCAAACTGAGATAAGAAACTTGCTTTATAGTAACAACGTGGAAACAGTTGTTATCCCAAGGCAGGACCGTAAAATTTCAGTTCAGCACTGAATGATACCTTGTGTTATAGGCTCAAGTCTCTGAAGAGACTTGATCTCTCAATACTTTAACTGTTAGGTACGAGTATTATTCACTGAGCCAAGCGTAATGAAAGAACATGATTCAGAATGTACCTGACAAAAAGACCCACTTTAGAAAAGATGCCCTCTGTTTCTGCCTGCTTATTATATGTATTTCCTCCCTCTTGAATATTTGCAGTGCTAGGTGCTGTCTACAGATTCAGTGGATGACAGACAAGTAGGAGATCTCAACTCAGATTCATTATTAAGCAAATTACCTGATGGTCTTGTAAGTTCAGGCAGGTCAAGCTCCCCATTTACAGCCTGTCCTTGAACCACCTTTTTGTAGGAGTTTATTGCTCGTGAAAGGTCATCGCTGGCTTGTAAAATCTCACCTGTAATAAAATAACAAAACCAGTATAGATCTACAGTGTACCCAATTGGGGCTGCCTGATCCACAGTGAGCCCAAATCAGGGATCTGCTGGAGGCTGGAGAGTTTGTAAATAATCATAACGTGAAACACTGAAACCTTACTGCTTATAAATTTCAAATCTCCATAATTTTCCTGTGTCCAAGTGTCAGGAGCCAGATCACCCGTGATATTCGGTGCTGACTGTCCCTGTTAGCATTCTGACCCCAATCTTCCTGGGAGTGGACCCACTCTGTCCTGTATCGACTGGACCTGGAATATAACCACCGGCTGTCAGTCACCATAGTTATTCTTCTGAACTAGGATATTTGTCTTTTTGGCTCATGTGTGACTTTAATTTCGGACAAAGTGAACTAAGCAAATATTTTGTGAGTTGAGGCAGACAAAAAGCAGTATGCCACGTTCAGAGGAAGGTGAGCAGACATAACAGTCATTATGGTTGAACACAACTTAATCTATTATTAAGTATACAAAAATAACTAAAAATCCAACTACACTTCCTCACATCAATAGCCCTCTTACACAACATAACACAATGACTTCTGACCATTCCCTAGTATTTCAGTCTTTGTCGCAATGAGAGCTCTTGCAGCTTTCCATTAACAAATCCTTTTGGAAGGCTGGATGTAACATATTTTTCAACTATAGAGATGGATTTATGACTTAGTATTTACAGTGAATGTTCGAAACATCAAAAGCACCATCATAGGTACCTGTCATTTCACAGTCCCTTTTAAACTGTGTTAATTCAGGTTTCAAAATAAATACAAAATTCCTATTTCTTCAAAAAGTCGAACTATCACAAAATGTGAACCTAAACAATTAGTTAAATTAATCTCATTTAAAATACCAGTCGGTTAAAAGCACAGCAAGTTGGTCAGTAAATGAACATTACATCAGAAACTATTCTTTTCTCTAACAGGTACTGGCAAACTTTTAATTTTATTTCGATGCACTATTTATCCTTTAGATACCTATTCCTCATCACTCCACTCTGGAAACATGGGGAGATAAATATGTTGCTCCCACCCTATACTTCCCAAACATAACCCTCTCTAATTTGTTACACTGTTTTGAAGGTGCTGTTTCTTATCTCTGCCTACACACTACATAAATAAATTCAGGCTGCTGGTATCTTTGTGGGAAGGGAAACATTTTATGTTGTCTTTCAGTGAGGCAGTCTAACTTTTGGACCCTCCACTGAAAGGTCACAGAGGCGTTGTATTTTATGTTGTACAAGCAGACAACTCCTGAACACTGCATCCATACTTTGAGAAATCATATCTTCAAAGGTCCGAACTTGCTTTGATCACAAATCTTAGGATTTACACAAACTCTTTGGCCTCTTGAAGACTTGAATTGTAAAGCCATTGTGTAACTGAGCCAGAAAGACTCAGGTTGAGCCTGTGAGAGTTGACTGCAATCAAATCAGGGGGACATGTTCTACAATTGAGTTCAGCATTGCTGTTCAAAATGCATTGAATTGAGGAGCACACGAGCATATTATGGTGTGAGCAAGGATGTGAGAACGTATGTGGTGGAGAATGGGGCAGGTCGAGTTTTCTTTTCAGTGATGCTTTCATGAACAATATTATACATGCAGGCATTAACCGAAGATAAAATTGAGTTTAGCTGTGCTGTCTCACCATGTTGCTGATGACATTTAACAAACATGTCCTCTGGACAAGGTAAAGGACGGTACCAGGGAAGCACGAGTCGACTCCTTGAGTGAAGCAGGAAAGGAGGTGTTGATGAGGGATAGCCAAATCCCAACCATTTACAGCATGAAGAGGAAACTTCCTGACCTACCTAAACTGTTGTCATTGTCCTCAGTCTCACTTGCAAGTTTGAACAATGTCCGCCTCATCTTCTCACATCGTTCATACAACTCCTGAAAAGCAGCAGAATGTGTGTTATCCATTTGTGTACAGAGTCCAGCATCAGCTTCTTGCACCCTCTGTACAAAAGCTTGCATTAATAAACTACTTTTAACATCAAAGAAATGTCCTAGGTTGTTTCACAGAGCATACTGGAACAAAAGCAGACATGGATCTCAAGTAAGAAATATTAGGAGTGATTACCAAAGGCTTTGATTAAAGAAGTGAGCTTTGAAGAGGAGAAGGAGTGAAATTTAGAGAGGAGATTTCAGATGTGAAGCCTTAGCAACTGGGGCAAAACTAGTGGAATGCGCATTAAGTACGAGAAGACGACTCAGAGGGCTGGAGGAAGTTACAAAGAGACACGGGACGAATAAACTGAAGCAATTTATTTACAAGAACCACAAACTCAATTGGAGATGTTGTAGAACTGGATGTGAAACAGGGATGCTGGACAATTCAGTGCTTGATAGGATTATAGGTAGCATAGCATTATATGAACTGAAGTTTATGTAAGATAGCAGATGGGAGGCCACCAGGATTGTATAAGAGTAGTTAATTTAGAGACAAGAAAAATGTGTGTGAAGGTGTCTAAAGAAGGTGAACTGCAACTAAGCAGTTTGTGTGTTTCTTTGTGTGCATGCTTTGGGATTACGCATTAAACTGTAGCCTTTAAAAATAAAGTAATAAGTGAATTTAATGTGGGGAGAGGGGTGTTCAGGATTACCGTCATCAGCTCTTTGTCCCCTTCTGACGACTCCTCTTTGCTGTAATGAGCCAGCATTTCATTCAAAAGTCGTACGTTATTATTCACCTCCTCCAGAGTGTTCAAACGCTTTGTTATTTTCTGCATTCGGGCTTCATCCTGTGAACGGTGCAGGAATTAAATAACCTGAGCATTCAAAGTCTGCTTCTACTCTGTGCAGCAAATACACTGAGCAAAGCTGAATAAAACATGAAATCACCATTATTCAGGTCCACTTAAGACATTTGTTGAGCTTACATTTAGTCCAAATAATACAATCTTTTGATATTATAGGCAAGAGAAAAACTATCAAATGCTAAGGGTGGATACTGATTGGGGTTAGAGAGAGAGTAAAGCGCCCATTGCTCTTTTAAACTGAGAGTGAAACACTTTCAGGACAAGTACAGCATGGGGTTAGATATACAGTATAGCTCCCTTTACTCTCTTAAAGTGAAAGTAAAACACATTCTAATTTTTTAAACTGAAAGTAAGGTTCTCTCAATACTGTCCCCAAACACTCCCAGGGTAGGTACAGCACTGGGTTAGATACAAAGTAAAACTCTCTACCCTTTTTAAACTGGAAGTAAAGCTTCCTGTAGAAAGTACCCATCAAACACTCCCACAGCAGGTACATCAGAGGGTGTGACAGCGAGTAAAGCTTCCTCTACGTTGTTCTGTCAAATATTCCTAAGACTGGAGCAGGTCAGGTTAGCAAAACACTAACCCACATTCTTCCCCACTTTAAATCAGACACTCCATCTGTCCCAGATATCTGCTATTTCATCGCTTCCCCTATCAAACTCGCAAATGTGACAGTGACAAAGGCAACCTTTCCTTCCTTGACCTCTCAACCGGTCTACAGCATTGGATACTGTTTGACTACTCCATCCTCCTCCAACATTTCTCTATTGGTGTCCAGCTAGATGGGGCTGCTCTTCCCTGGTTTTATTCTCATTCACCTAAGCATAGCTAGAGATTCACCTGCAAAAGTTTATCTTCCTATTCCTGCACTGTTACCTCTGGTGTTCTCGGAGTTTCATCTTTGGCATCTTCCTATTTCTCATCTCTACTGACGACATCCAGTTTTACCTCATACCACCTCCCTACTCCTGACTATTACCAGACGATCAGGCTGCCAATCCAATCATGGATGAGTAAAACACTTTCTCCAACTAAGTATTTGCAGGACTGAAGCATTGACTTCAGCTCCACTGCATGCTTTCCTGAGCTAGCAACTTCATCTCTATCGCTGGTAACTGTCCGAGACTGACACAGACTCTCAAACTTCAAGTATTTTCTTTGAGATTTACAAGAGATTTATTGTAAAGCTATAGTTCAGCACAAACACCAGTTTCCAACTCTCCCTCCAGATCTGTTCCATGATCAAAACCTGACTCCCCACTGGAGAAGATCCCAACTCTTCTTTTAAAAAAACCAAATCAAATGATCAAATTACACACAGAAACAAAAACTGCCCATCTGCAGTGAAGAATTGAGTTGTTATAGATATTTTTAGTCAACCTGTTCAGATGTATTGTGATGCACCTTTTGGGCACATGAGACTTTAACTCAGGCCTTCTGGCTCAGAGGTAGGGACACTACCACCGCACCACCAGAACTTCAAAACCCACCTCCTCGTTTTCATTTCCAGAAGTGCTCTTACACACAACTGAGTAGTTTTCTTTTCTTTTCCATAACCAAATCACTTGTGGCATTTTCTTCATCTGTTAACCATCAACAACACAAATTTGTTCTATTAATGTGGAGATGCATTTCTGACCCTATATCCTCGCCTTCACTAAAACCAGTGACTTTTACGCCACTTCAATTCATCTGCTGAAACCGTCAGCCATGTCTTAGTTAACTCTTGGGTTAACAATTTCAACTCTCCTTGTTGGTCTCCCATTCCTACCTTCTGTAATCTGAAACTTATTCAAAACTTCTGTGCTGCCTATGTCATAACTTGAACCATGTCTATTCACCCATCACCCCTATGCTTGCTGACCTAAAATGATTCCTGGTTAAGCAATGCCTTGACTAATTGCGAGGTACTGCATTTTGGTACAACAAACAAGGGTAGGGCTTATATAATTAATGGTAGGGCCTTGGGTAGTGTCGTAGAACAGAGGGACCTAGGGGATCAGCTACATAATTCTTTGAAGTTTGTGTCACATATAGACAGGGTAATTAAAAAGGCATTTGGCATGCTTGTCTTCATTGCTCAGACCATTGAATATAGGATTTCGGAAGACATGTTGAGGTTGTACAGGACACTGATGAGGCCTCTTCTGGAATACTGTGTCCAATTCTGGTAGTCGAGTTATAGGAAGGATATTAAGCTGGAGAGAGTTCAGAAGAGATTTACCAGGATGCTGCCAGGTATGGAATTTTGAGTTACAAAGAAAGGCTGGATAGGCTGGGACTTTTTTTTCAGTGGAGCGCAAGGGGTTTAGAGGTGACCTTACAGAAGTTTATAAAATAATGAGGCGTATAGGTAGGGTTAATGTAAACTAGGTGACACATTTTATAGTGAGAGGGGAGAGGTTTAAAAAAGACAGGAGGGACAAATTTTTTTACACAGAGGGTGTTTCACGCGTGGAATGAACTTCCTGAGGAAGTTGTGGATGTGGGTGCAATTAAAAGACATTTGGATAAGTGCATGGATAGGAAATATCTGAAGAGATTATGTTCAAGGATTGTAAAGGGAATTTGTGTGCAGAGCCTAAAGAGATAGGAGAGGTCCTTAATGAATACTTTTCTTCAGTATTCACAACTGAGAGGGACCTAGTTGTAGTGGAGGACATTGTGAAACAGGCTGGCAACATCAACGAAAGGAGGTTGATGTTAGTAAAGAAGATGTGTTAGGAATTCTGAGAAAGTTGAAGATAGATAAGTCCCCCGGGCCTGATGGGATTTATCCAAGGATTCTATGGAAAGTGAGGGACGAGATCGCAGGGCCTATGGTGATGATCTTTTCGTCCTCACTGTCCAGGGGTATAGTGCCGGAAGATTGGAAAGAGGCAAACGTCATTCCCTTGTTCAAAAAAGGGAATAGGGATAACCCCGGAAATTACAGGCCAGTTAGTCTTACATCAGTGGTGGGCAAATTACTGGAAATGGCTCTGACAGACAGGATTTATGATCACTTGGAAAGGCACAGTTTGATTCGTGATAGTCAGCATGGTTTTGTGAGGGGTAGATCATGCCTCACAAAATTCTTTGAAGAGGTGACCAAACACGTGGACGAAGGTGGAGCAGTGGATGTGGTATACATGGATTTAAGTAAGGCGTTTGATAAGGTTCCCCATGGTAGGCTCATGCAGAAGGTAAGGAGGCAGGGGATAGGGGGAAATGTGGCAGATTGGATTCAGAATTGGCAGACCCTTAGAAGACAAAGGGTGGTAGTGGACGGAAAATATTCAACATGGTGGTCAGTTACGAGTGGTGTACCAAAAGGATCTGTTCTGGGTCCTCTCCTATTTGTGATTTTTGTAAATGATTTGGATGAAGGAGTGGAAGGGTGGATTAGCAAGTTCGCAGACGATACGAAGGTGGGTCACGTTGTGGACAGTGCGGAGGGCTGTTCTAGGTTACAAAGGGACATTGATAGAATGCAAAGCTAGGTTGAGAAGTGGCAGATGGAGTTTAACCCTGAAAAGTGTGAGGTGATTCATTTTGGAAGGACAAACTTGAAAGCAGAATATAGGGTTAACAGAAAGATTCTTGGCAGTGTGGAGGAGCAGAGGGATCTCGGGGTTCATGTTCACAGTTCCCTGAGAGCTGCCACCCAGGTGGATAGAGTTGTTAAGAAGGCGTATGGTGTGTTAGCTTTCATTAATAGAGGGATTGAGTTCAAGGGCTGTGAAATTATGCTCCAGCTATACAAAAGCCTGGTTCGGCCACATCTGGAGTGTTGTGTCCAGTTCTGGTCACCTCAGTACAGAAAAGATGTGGAAGCATTAGAAAAGGTGCAGAGGAGATTTGCCAGCATGTTGCCTGGAATGGAGGGAAGGTCTTACGAGGAAAGGTTGAGAGAGCTAGGGCTTTTCACTTTAGAACGACGAAGGATGAGAGGTGACTTGATAGAGGTGTACAAAATGATCAGAGATATACATGGAGTAGACAGCCAGAGAATTTTTCCTAGGGTGGAGGCAGATTTTACTAGGGCACATAGTTTTAAAGTGAAAGGAGGTAGATATCGGGGAGACGTCAGAGTTAGGTTCTCTTGAGAGTGGTAGGGGGGTGGAATGCATTGTCAGAGAGGGTAATGGAGTCGGCCTCATTAGGGGCATTTAAGCAGCTATTAGATAGGCATATGGATGATAGTATAAGGTAGCAGTGGAGGTTAGATAGACCTTAGGTTTAGGGTAAAAGGTTGGCACAACATCGTGGGCCGAAGGGCATGTACTGTGCTGTACTGTTCCATGTTCTTTGTTCAGCATGGACTGGTTGGACCGAAGGGTCTGTTTCCATGCCGTATGACTCTATGACTTTAAAATTATTTCCCTTGTTTTCATATCCCTTCAGGGCCCTGCCCTTCCCAGGCCTACAACCCTCCTAGAAATTGGCACTCCCCTAATTTTGACCTTTTGAGCAACTCTGATTTCAACTGCTCCACTATTGGCATTGGTACTCGGGCACAACATTTTAGAATTTGCTCCCAAAATGCTCCTGCTCCCTATCTCACTTTCCTTCTTCAAGATGTTCCTTAAATCCTTTACTTCTGTCTAACCCTTGGTCATCTGACAAATTATCTCCTTAAGTGGTTTGGTAACATTCCAGGGAAGGTTACAAGACGGCTTATTCCACTAAAGATGCTTTAGACGTCCAAATTGTTATCACATCTACCCATTTTCTCATTTATCCATCCTCAAACTACCCACATTCTTGTCCCAGACCTCAAACCTACCTTCTCAACTTAAACCTTTGTATCCAGTGTTACACATAATTCTCATTTCCACCTTGAAAAACGTCAATGACCCTCCCTGGAAATATACTGCACACTTCATTTCCCCATTGAAGGAAAAGTTTTTAGTCTGCTTTGTCCTCCTTACCTCTTTCACCATATTCTTAATGAGTTTGTTGGCTTCTTGAAGGTCCACTGGGTTTTTGCTCTTCAGTAACCTGGCTAAGAGCTATGAGAAAAGAAAATTGTGCAAGTTCCATTTAAATTCATATTACAGTCTATTGCCTAAGAGCATTGCACAAAGCAGCAAGCAACCAAGCACAGTCAAAATCTGAATTTCTCAATTTCACAGACCAGTGGTAATGTTGTACTTTCCAAATTAAAGCACTGAGACAACCCAACAAACAGCCAGTGGCAGGAATCCAAGGCTCATGTCCAGTGGGATCTGACAAACCGAATCCCCTCACTCCATGTCGAGCCTCAACAGGCAGTATCCCCCTCAATCCATGTGAAGTTTGAATGGACAGTGTGTCCTCAGTCCATGTGGGACCTGTACAGAACAAAATTCCCACCATTCGAGGAATCTCTATGACAGTACCCTACAGTATGTGCAGTACCTAAACAAACAGTATCTTTTCAGTCCATGTGAAGTCTGAATGGAAAATATCCCCTCAGTCCCTGCATGACCTATGTGGAACAGAATCCCCACAGTTCCAGGCATCTCTACATCTCTACAGTTCCAGGTACCTGTGGAACCTGAGCAGACTGTGCCCCTTCAGTATGTCTGGAGCCTGAACGGACAGGATCTCCTCAGTCTATGTGAGGACTGCACAGAACACCATCCCAGGGACCTGTACAGACAGTACTGCAACAGTCCCAAGGATCTGTATGGCCAGTAACCTTCAATCTGGGCTACATATAAACAAAGCATGCAGAAGTGATACCTACGACAACATGCACTTACACAGATACTGTTCTTCCAGTGAATGGTGTCGCAATTTCACCATATGGTTTGTGAAACACAAAGAGATTTTCCTTTTGTTGAAGTCTCTATGTGGGAGTTGGACATAAAGCTGGTTACTAGTTGCTTGATGTTATGTTCCTACCTTAGATTTTTCATTATCTTCAAATACTGCATTTTTCGGACGAGTTGGGGGTGAGGGAATCAGGGTCTTATCAACTGGGATCTGAGGATCATGTTGCAATACACCTTGAAGGAAAACACAGGATGTCAGCTGCCCAAATCTACTCATCAGACCAGTGTTTACTTATAAACAGTGCAGCACAGACAGAAAACATTGTAGATATGCAGCATCATAAAGAGGGAGACAGACTCCCACTGGCCGAGCCCTCAGATGGAGGCCCTGTATTCAGACTGGTCCCACATAGCTTGCCCCAAATGCTGATCTCTTCTTTTAAATGCTAGCACAGCTGTCACTGTGGGACTAACTGGTCAGACGGACTCTGTTTGTAACAGAAATGAATGATGAACCTGTAACTGTATCAGACAGCTGTGCCTAAGGAGGTGAAATTTCAATTGAGGTTTCTGTGTGAAATGGTTATCCAATTACTCCTGAGAAAGCATGTCAGAACTGGATCAAACAGTGGTGCCTCCTTCAGACGAGTAGCCCACGGACTAGCTGTTGAGGACTGGATATGAATACTGACCACTAGGTCAAATTGGGAATGGACTGACTCTGCCAGGTAACCAAAGCCCAGAAACACTCAGTATCCCAACGATAAGTATAAGTCTGGAGTAAAGGGACTTTTCCTCAGGAAGACAAGTCCCTGGTTTCACAGCTATACAAACTGGCACAACGAACCTCAGGCAAAATTTTTATTGAATACCCCATCAACATCTGTGGTGATTATACAACATGGAGAAAAATGCAGAATTCAGGACAAACCCTCTATACCTTGTTTCTTTAACATCTGGTAGGCATCTTTGATTTTGATTTCCTCTGGCAGAGCAACCGTCCAGCTGTACAGTAATTCAATCACTTTTGTTTTGACCTTTTCAGATACCCTGTCTCCCAAATACTGTTTTAAAAAAAAACAAATTAAAATGAAATATAGTGAAAATAGGAACAGAAGGTGGTCATTCAGATTCACAAACTGGTTCTGCCAATCTATTCAGTCACGGGTAATCTGAATCTTAACCACTTTCCTTACTTCATATCACTTAATTCCCTTGCCCAACAACAATTTATCAAACTCCAATGGGAAAGCTCAAATTTTCTCCCTGCATATCCACAACTTATTATTTTTTGGGTGTGGGGACATGAAGTGCTCCAGATTTCCACTCCGTTCTTTAGGGAGACTTGGCTCCCAATTTCAAACCTAAATGGTCCAATTTTGATGTAAAGATTGCAGCCCTTTTGGTTTCAATTTCCTCAGCCAGAGTGAATTGCTTTTCTATATCTTTACAACTGAGCTATAACATTTTAAACATCCACCTCAATCTCCTTTCATTCAAGGGTCAGGTTCAAATGGAAAGACGTTATGAGGATATCAACATCACCAGCACTGTTACATTCCATCAGCAACTTTAAAATCAGTGTTGTCCAACAGAATTTTGATACTTACCCAAACTGATGGTGATCAGTTCACCACATTGAAAATATTTTTCATCATGTGGCCAAAGGATGGGGCGAATCTTAATTACAACTTCACAAAGCTGAACTGGGATTGGGGGCAGGACTAAAGATGACAACATTATGACAACAGCTTGTTTTAATAGCTACATATATCCAGTTGTGTATAGGCCTCCTAGAAGTAGTCAGGAATGGGGAAGAAAACAAATCAAGAGATGGAAAGGCACGTAAGAAATAATCATGGAAGACTTCAATATGCAGGTAGACTGGAAAATGGCTAATGTAAGAGAGGAAGGCAGAAGACAGCAAACTATTGGCTGGTTGATCTTGGTCACTGGTAAGATTTCAGAGTCTATTATTAAGGATGAGATTGCATAGTACTTGGAAGTCATGGTTAAATAGAATACAGTCTCCATGGCACAGGAGGTCATGCCTGATAAATCTGTTAGAATTCTTTTGAGGAGGTAACGACCAGGTTAGACAAAAGACAGCCAGTGGACATGATCTATTTTGATTTCCAGACAAGGTGCCGCTTAGGAAGCTGCTAAATAAGATAACAGTCCATGGCGTCCGGGGCAAGGTATGGCTTGGATTGAGGATTGGCTGACTGGCAGAAGGCAGACACCAGGGATAAAGGGTCTTTTTCAGGATGGCAGCCAGTGACTAGTGGAGGTCTATAGGCGTCAGTGTTGGGACCACACCCATTTACGTTATACATTAACGATATACATGATGGAACCAAAGAAAGGTGGAAATTCAGGTAGTATTGAGGAAGCAGGGAGGCTGCAGAGGATTTGGATAGGATAGGAGAGTGGGCAAAGAAATGGCAGATGAAATACACCATGGGAAAGTGTGAGGCCTAATTCAGCTCCAGTGTCTCATGGTCAATGTCTCTCCACAACTGTACTCAACTTCCTGATACGTCACAGTAGGAGCACTGATAGTCACTGCCATTAGTTTCTGCAATCTAGGCAGCATTTTTGTACACCATGCAGCTGCAGAGGGAGATAGCATGCCCACAGTTTGTAGTATAAAAGCACCTTTAAACAAAAACCAGAAGATGATGCAAAATGGTATAATGGTTCCAAACCTTTGTGGGCAATCCAGATATTGGGCAATCCATTATATACAATGAAAGGCCAGTCCCCACCAAACTATACAGTAGAGAAACAGACTTGTACCTTCCATTACTATATCCTGCCAGCGCCGCACGCCAGTTTATTCGTGGCAGATCTGTCCCCACATTACATAGTGACAGGCCTTACCAGTTCTGTCACCTACAGTTGTCATCTTACGTGTTTGTTATACAACATTCAAATCCCTCATCAACTATACTGCAGGAATAGATTTGATTTTCAGAATGCACTTTCATTGAAATCTTCAACTTATTGAATATAAGTATAAGTCATTGCGCAGGGTATCATCATTTAGTGCAACTATTTATTGATCAATGTGTACCAGCCATTTGTCTCAAGTTGTGACATGCTCTATTGCTCTACAAGTTTGAGCCTAAATGCTGTGCGCACAGGAACCTTTAGAACCCACCTTTGGAGATACTACTTTGATCAATTCATTCAGGAATCGGAATTTTCCAACTTCATTGTGAAATCTCCGGCCACAGTTCTTCATACAAGCTTCTAATACCTAGATTCAAACAAAATATTACCAGGAATGGAATACAGACAGAGTCAGATAGCACAGTAACAGAATGTTCGGTCCAAGTTGACCATGCTGACCAGATATCCCAATCTGACCTAGTCCCATTTGCCAGCATTTGGCCCATATCCCTCCAAACCTTTCCTATTTGTAAACCCATTTGTAAACTCATTCCATACACTCACGAACCCCTCCATATAAAAGGGATCTTCGGGTCCTTTTTAAATCTTTCCCCTCTCACCTTAAACCGATGCCCTCTAGCTTTGGACTCTCCCTACTCTTTAAAAAAAAAACCTTGGCTATTCACCCTCTCCATGGCCCTCATGATTTTATAAACCTCGATAAGGTCACCTCTCAGCCTCCGATGTTCCAAGGGAAAAAAAGCACAACCTATTCAGCCTCTCCATTTAACTCAAACGCTCCAGACCCAATAACATCCTTGTAAATCTTTTCTGCACCCTCCCAAGTTTAACAACATCGTCCTCAGTTTTACACAAGCCTTCTGCGTAGCAACACTGAACACATGGCAATAAAAATTCGACAACGTTTTCATGGATGAATGTGAAGAATGTAACACCTCATGACTTTGCAAGAAACCTTTCTCTGGACTACACCCAAGATTGCCTTTAAAACAGCTACTGCTGAAATGTGTGCCCCAAAATAAGGTGTATTGGAGCTGCCTCATGTACTCAGCCAGACCCAGGGTAGTGGCTGCTCCAACAAAGACGCAGTGACCAATTTCCCCATTCACCTCTAACATGAGGATGCAACTGGGCCTGCTGAAAGTCCACTGAAGCTGTGTTTCCCTTAATAGAGGAATACAGCAAGGAACCAAATCCTTTAGTTCAACAAGTCTATGCCAACCATGTTCCCAAACTAAACTACTCCCACCTGCCAGCACTTGGCCCATATCCCTCCAAACCTTTCATATTCATGAACTTGTATTTAAAACATTGTAACTGTATCTGCATCCGCCACTTTCTCTAGTAGTTCATACCTATGCAAACAACTCTGTGTGTGAAAAAGTTGCCCCTCGTGTCCTTTCGTCTTAAAAATATGCTCCCTAGTTTCGAACTCTCCCACCCTGGAGAAAAGGCCCTGTCATTCACCTTATCTATGCTCCTCATGATTTTATAAACTGCTATAAGGTCACCCCTCAATCTCCTATGTTTCAGTAAAAATGGCCCAGCCTTTCCAGGTTATTTTTATATCTCAAACCTTCCATTCTTGGCAACATCCTGGTAAATCTTTTCTGTATCCTCTCCAGTTTAATAATATACTTCCTATAACAGGGCAACCAGAATTGTACTTCAGAAGAGGACTCACCAATATCCTGTACAACCTCACCACGATGTCCCAACTCCTATACTCAAAAAGTCGGAGCAACGAAGGCAAGTATGCTAAATGCCTTCTCCTGTCTATCTGTGACGCAAATTTCAAAGAATTATGTACCTGAATCCCAAGGTGTCTCTATTCTATGACACTACCCAGAGCCCGATCATTAATTGAATAAGTTCTATGCTTGTTTGCATTACCAAAATGCAATACCTCACACTTACCTAAATTAAACTTCATATGCCACTCCTCAACCCAATTGATCAAGATCGCTGTAATCTAAGATAACCTTCTTCACTGATCATTATTCCACCATATTTGGTGTCATCTGCAAACTTACCAACCATGCCTCCTAAATTCTTATCCAAATCATGTATATAAATTACAAACAAAAAGTGGAACACCATTTGGTCACAGGCCTTCAGTCTTAAAAACGACCCTCCATAACTACTTCTGAAGAAGGACCTCGACCCGAAACATCAGATTTCCTGCTCTTCCGATGCTGGTTGGCCTGCTGTGTTCATCCAGCTCTACACCTCGTTATCCCAGATTGTCCAGCATCGGCAGTTCCTACTACCTCCATAACTACCCTCCTACCACAAAGCCAATTTTGTATCCAATTGGCAAGCTCACCCTAAGTCCCAAGTGATCTAACGTTACTAATTGGCCTACAATATAGAACCATGTCAAAGGCTTTACTGAAGTCCAAGTAAATAACATCTACCACTCTGCCCTCTTCAATCTTTTTGATTTCTTCATTAAAAAACTCAATCAAATCTGTGAGACATGATTTTCCTCACACAAAACCATACTGACTATCCCTAATCAATCCTTGCTTCTCCAAATGCACGTATATCCTATCTTTCAGAATCATCTCCACCAACTTACCCATCAGCAACGTCAGACTCACAAGTCTAGCGTTTCCAGGCTTCTCCCTACAGCCTTTCTTAAATAATAGCACAACATTATTGGGCAGCACGGTGACTCAGTGGTTAGCACTGCTGCCTCACAGTATCAGGGACCCGGGTTCGATTCCACCCTCGGGCAACTGTCTGTGTGGAGTTTGCACATTCTCCCCGTGTCTGCATGGGTTTCATCCAGGTGCTCCGGTTTCCTCCCACAGTCCAAAGATGTGCAGGCTTGTGGCCTGGTCGTACTAAACTGGCCATAGTGTTCAGGGATGTGTAGATTAGGTGGTTTATAGGCAAATAGGTCTGGATGGGATGCTCTGAGGGTCGGTGTGGACTTGTTGGGCCAAAGGGCTTGTTTCCACACTACAGGGATTCTATGATTATCGTGGATAGTGAGGAAGGTTATCAGAAATGGCAGCAGGATCTTGATCAGCTGGGAAAGTGGGCTGAGAAATGGCAAATGGAGTTTAATAAGTGTGAGGTGTTGCATTTTGAAAAGCCAAATCAAGGTAAGAGTTCGTGGTGAAAGGTAGGGCCTTAAGGAATGTAGTGGAAGAGAGGGATCTTGGAGTTCGGTTGCACGGTTCTCTGAAAGTGGAGTCACAGGTAGACAGGGCAGTGAAGCAGGCTTTTGGCATGTTGGCCTTCTTCGGTCAGGGCATTGAGTATAGAAGTTGGGAAATTATGATGCAGTTGTACAGGATGTTGGTAAGGCCGCACTTGGAGTATTGTGTTCTGTTTTGGTCACCTTGCTATAGGAAGGAGGTTATTAAACTGGAAAGAGTGCAGAAGAAATTTACAAGGATGTTGCCAGGACTCAAGGGACTGAGTTATAGGGAGAGGCTGGACAAGCTGGGACTTTTTTCTTTAGAGCGTAGGAGACTGAAGGGAGATCTTATCGAAGTGTATAAGATCATGAGAGGCATGGATTGGGTGAATGCACTCAGTCTTTCTCCCAGGGCTGGGGAATCGAGGACATCAGTTTAAGATAAGAGGGGAAAGAATACATGGGAACCTGACGGACAACTTTTTTTTTTCTTTACACAGAGGGTTGTACGCATATGGACTGAGCTGCCAGTGGACGTAGTTGAGGGGGGTACATTAACATTTAAAAGGCATTTGAATGAACACATTGATAGAAAAAGGTTTAGAAGGATATGGGCCATGTGCAGGGAAGTGGGGTCAGTGTGGATGGACATTTTGGTCGGCATGGTTCAGTTTGGGCTGAAGCGTCTGTTTCCACGCTGTATGACTCCATGTTTAGCCACTCTCCAGTCCTCTGGTACAATACCCGTAATTATAGATTTAACAATTATTTTTGTTTCCTCCCTAATTCTTTGTAAGACCTCCAGCACTTCCTCTTCATCAACTGTTTTCAAAACATCATTATTTATTTCCTTTCATTCTCTAACTTCCATTTCTTTCACAACAGTTGAAACTGATGCAAAGTATTCATTTGTGGGGACCTGAACTGTGTTATGATGCAGAACCTGCACCAATATATTAAGAATGTCCTCTCAGCAATGAGTTCCTCCTCTCGCATGCAACATAATAAGCCTACAAAAGACTGAAGTACAGACTAGGTGCAGAATCCAAAACTCACTGTAAGGGTTTGCACTGCCTCCCACTCCTGAGGAGACTGGATTTTATGAGCCAGCAATCTGACAGCAATCTGTGGCCTAGGGAGAGAAATTAAAGAATGAAACAGCATAAACCATGAGCTTTTCACCATTGGAATGTATACATGATCTGACCCCAGGTCTGGGATACTTGATCTCTCATCACTGGTGCAAAACAATTCCAGGCACAAGAAACAAGTTTAATCATAGTCAAACAGAGTGCATCCCCAGGATGGACAGGGAGACCCCTCTCAACCTGCAGTAAGTTTCCACTTCGCAAGCAAGATGTCCAGTACCAGGACAGGCAGGGCCAGTTCAGTATTGGAATAGACGAGAATGATTCAGAATCTCCTATTCGCTACTGTAATCGTGGACTTTTAGATGATGAGATCCCAAGATTCTGTTTTGGAGATATATTGCTCAGAACCAGCATATTGGTTGTCTGTACAGGTCCGATGAAGGAAGGCCACATTTCCCACTTCTTTCACCAGCTATTCAACATAAATCAACAGTTAGGAGATGATGATGGTATTGTCAGTGTCTGTGGAAGGGTGACGGACAAAGAAACTTGATACATTGTGTTCCCATTACCGGCGCTAACGAGCATCTATGTGGTAGTGAAAGATAAATCTTTCTCTCAGAAACTGGACTGCAATGTTCTACTGGGGATAAAAGGTACTGCAGATCCTGGAGAATCCGAGATAACAAGCATGGGGCTCGATGAACACAGCAGGTCAAGCAGCATCATAGGAGCAGGAAAACTTGACGTTTCGGGCCTAAACCCGTCATCAGAAAATTTT
>JAHRHZ010000078.1:18184503-18326367 GCA_024137785.1 Ginglymostoma cirratum | reverse complement strand
GAAAAGTCAAGCTTTCCTGCTCCTATGATGCTGCTTGGCCTGCTGTGTTCATCCAGCCCCACACCTTGTTATCTCGGATTCTCCAGCATCTGCAGTACCTTTTATCTCTTTTCGTAGCTATTGATTTCAACCCTTTTCCTGGCCACAGTTTGAGATTTGCAACCTTGGTGTCACAACTGATCTCAAGATGAGCTTCTGACCTGATAGTTGTAACGAATTAACACCATTTATTTCCACCTCTGTAATATTGTTCAACTTTGCCTTATCTCAGGTTATCTTCTGCTGAAACCCTCATTCACGACTTTGATACCTCAACCATTCCAACCAACTCTTGGCATATCACCCAGATTCTACTTTTTGTAAACTCAAGGTCATCTAAAACTTCACTACCCATGTCCTAACTCTCACTAGGTCCTGTTCACCTCTCACTCCTGCGCTTATTGACCTTCACTGGCACCCAGTTATGTATAGGCTTGATTGATAATTCTCATTCTTGCTTTCAAATCCTTCTGAGGCTTTGCCCCTCAATCCTACAGCTTCAGACTCTCCAGAATGTCAACAGTCCCCTAATTCCGGCATCTGAATTCTTTTTGCTCCACTATTACTGATCATGCCTTCAACAGTCTTAGTCCCAAACTCTGGAATTCCCTCTCTACACATCTTTGTCTCTTTACCTCACTTTCCTTTTTAAGACACTTCTTAAAATGTACTTTATTGACCAAACTCAGTAATGCCACCAGGAATGGTGGCCACTGCTAAAGCAACATATGTAAAAATATATTTAAGAAAATTAAAAGGCTGAATGCAGGTGAGGAAGCCCCTCCAGGGAAATTTTAAATGTTTCCTTCTCTTCCCATGGCCCTTTTTTGCATAAAGAAGTCCCTGCAATGTCATTTTAAGGCGGCCTTCTGATGCAGCAAAATGAAGATAATGTGGCAAGATGTTCATAACTAGGGCCTTCACTTAGGTAAATTAGCTGCCTGATTCTGGTTCTGCTGTGGGTAAAATTCTCCAAAGGTGAGAAAATGTGAATATGGCTCCCTGTGTGTCCAGAATCCAGTTCATTATGTTATTTATGTGGCTCAGTGACACATTTTGTTTTACAATGGTCCGTCAAGCACTTTGGAAGGTTTTGTTCTGATAAAGGTTTCATATAAATATGTTATGGGTTGCTGTAGTAAATGTTTATGTGTCATCTTTCCAAAATGCCTTTTGGAAACCCAAAATTACTGTATCCACTGGTCTCTCTTATCCAACATTTTTATTGCAACCCCAAAAATATTAATAAATTTATCAAATATAGTTTCTTTTCCACAAATTATATTAACACCTGATTATATCATCATTTTCTAAATGTCCTGTTGCTACTTGTTTAACATTGAATTCTGGAACTTTTCTAATGACAGATATTAGGCTAATAGACCTATAATTTCCTGCTTTCTAGTCACTGCTTTATTGAATAGAGACATTACATTTTGTGGTCTCCAATTCACTGGAACTACATAAGAGTACAGAGGACATAGAGAATAGAAACAGGTCATTCAGCCCAACTGGAATCATAGAATCCCTATAGTGTGGAAGCAGGCCATTCAGCCATCAAGTCCAAACAAACCCTCTGAAGAGAATTCCACCCTGACCTACCCAATCCCTGTAACCCTGCATTTCCTGTGGCTAATTCACCTAACCAGAACGTCTTTGGACTGTGGAAGGAAACTATGGTACTCAGAGGAAACCCACGCAGACAAAGGGAGAATTTGTAAACTCCACACAGACATTTGCTGGAGGGTGGAATCAAACCTGCGTCCCTGGTGTTGTGAGCCAGCAGTGCTAACCTCTGAGCCATCATGTCGCCCCTTAGTTCTGACTAGTCCTCAACAATAGTTACACTCCACTCAAAGCTCCTCCCATCTTTACTCCTCTAAACCTATCATCATAGCCATCTATTCCCTTCTCCCTCAAATACTTAACAACCATCCTCTTAAATTCATTTATGCCATTTGTTTCAACTACTCCTTGGTAGCAAGTACTATATTCTCTTCACTCGTTGGGGAGAAGTGTTTCTTCTGAGTTTCATGTTAGATTTCTTGGTGACTATCTTTTTTTGATTGCCTCTAGTTATTCTCCTCCCCAAAAGAGGAAACATTTTCTCTGAATCCACTCAATCAAAACAAATCATCATTTTAAATATCTCTATTTAGTCACCAACAGGCTTATTTTTTTCAAAAAGGAGAGACCACAAAATGTAATATGTATATGTTTGCACTTCTGGTATCATCTATGTAATACTTAGAATCCCTATCGTGCAAAAAGAGGCCATTCAGCCTTTTGAGTCTGCAGTTTTGATGCTCTCTGAAGAGCTTCCCACCCAGACACAGACCCAGGCCCAGGCTCCCGCCCCGAATAATCCCTCATTTACCTTGCCTAACCCGCACATTTGTGAACATTACAGGCAATTTACCATAGCTAATCCATTTAACCTGTACTTCTTTGGACAGTGGGAGGAAACCACAGTACCCGGAGGAAACCCACACAGACACGGGAAGAACATGCAAACTCCACACAGACAGTTACCCAATGCTGGAATTGAACCCAGGTCCCTGGCACCGTGAGGCAGCGGTGCTAACTACGTGAACCACTCTGCACCCTCTCCAATGTCTCTGCAACCTTCACTGCATGCAGTAATCTAAATGTTGACAAACCGAGGTTTGCTAGATTACATTACCTGCTTTTCAGTTCTATCCCTCTTAAAAAGAAGGCTGATTTCATTTTCATGACCTTGCCAAACTGTGGCGCAGCTTTTACCAATTGGTGTATTTTACTCTGAGACCCCTTTGTTCCTCTACCCTAGCTAGGCTTGCTGGATGGTGAGTCACTTGGAAAGGTGTTTGCAGGTGGTGGTGATCTGTGCATCTGCTACCTATGTCCTTCTCGGTGGTGGTAGTTTTGGGGTTAGAAGGTGCTGACTAAGAAGCCTTGGTGAAGTTCTGCAGTGCCTCTTTTCAGTGGTAGAGGTTATGAATATTTTTTTGAATGTGGTACCAAACAAGCAGGCTGTTTTGTCCTGGATGGTATTTTATTCTCTCATGGGACTTGTGTGTTGTTGGCGGGCCAGCATTTATTGCCTGTCCCTGGTTGTCCTTGATAGGATGGTGGTGAGCTACCTTCTTGAACCACTGCAGTGCCTGTGTTGTAGGTTGACTTACAATGTCTTTTGGAGGAAGTTCCAGGATCTTGACCTTGTGATGCTGAAGAAATGGTGATATATTTTCATGTCAGGATGGTGAGTGACTTGGAGGGGAACTTGCTGGTGGTGGCGTTCAATGTACTGCTGCCGTTCTCCATCTAGACGGAAGTGATTATAGGTTTGGAAGGTCAGTGTAAGTATCTTTGCAGAATTTCTGCAATGCATCTTGTAGACAGGACACACTGCTGCTACTGAATATTGATGGTGGAGGGAGTGGATGCTTGTGGATGTGGTGCAAATCAAGACAGCTGCTTTGTCCTGGGTGGCGGGAAGCTTCACAAATGGAGTTGGAACTGTACTCATCCAGGCAAGTGGGGGGTATTCCATCATACACCTGACTTGTGGCTTGTAGATGGTGGACAAGCTCTGGGGAGTCAAGAGGCGAGTTGCTCACTGCAGTATTCCTAGCCTCTGGCTGGTTCATGCAGCTAGTGTATTTATGTGGTGAGTCCAGTTGAGTTTCTTGTCAATGGTAACCCCCAAGATGCTGATAGTGGGGGATTCTGTGATGGTAACACCATTGAATGTCAAGGAGAGATGTCTAGATTGTCTCTTATTGGAGATGGTCATTGCCTGGCATTTGTGCGGCACGAATGTTACTTGCCACTTGTCAGCGAAGCCTGGATGTGGTTCAGATCTTGCTGATTTGGACATTAACCACTTCCGTATCCAAGTTGTCATGAATGGTGCTAAACATTGTGCAATTATCAGTGAACATCCCAACTCTGACCTTATTATGGAGGGAAAGTCATTGATGAGGCAGCTGAAGATAGTTAAACCTCGGACATTACCCTGAGGAACTCCTACAAAGACGCCTTAGAGCTCAGGTGACTGACTTCCAACAACCACAACATCTAGCTGTGTGCCAGGTATGATTCCAACTAGTGGAGAGTTGTCCACTATATCGATTGATTCCAGTTTCGCTAGGGCTCTTTGATGACAGAGTCGATTGATTTTGGTCTTGATGTCAAGGGCTGTCAATCTCACCCCACCTTTGGCATTCAATATTCTTGTCCCTGTTTGAACCAAGGCTGGAATGAGGTCAGGAGTTGAGTGGCCCTGGTGGAACCCAAATTGGGCATCAGAAAGCTGGTTGTTGTTGAGCAGGTTCTGCTTGATAGCATTGCTGATGACACCTTCCATCATTTTAATGAAGGTTGAGAATAGACTGATCAGGTGGTAATTGGCTGGGTTGAATTTGACCTGCTTTCTGTTTACGGGACATACCTGGGCAATTTTCCACATTGTTAGGTAGGTGCCAGTGTTGTAGCTATACTGGAACAGCTTGGCTAGGCAAGTTCTGGAGGACAAGTGTTCTGTATCATTGCAGGAATGTTATCAGGGCCTATACCCCTTTGTAGTATCCACTGCCTCCAGCCATTTCTTGATATCAGAAGGAATGAATTGGATTAGCTGAAGACTGGCATCTGTGATGCTGGGGACTACTGGAAGAGGCTGAGAAGGATCATCCACCCAGCACTTACACCCAGCCACGACTGTGGCAAATGCTTCAGCCTTATCTTTGCACTGATGTGCTGGGCACTTCTTTCATTGAAGATGGGCGTATTTATAGAGCTTCCCCCACCAATGAATTGTGAATTGTTTATTGTTCACCACCATTCATGACTGGATGGAGCAGGACTGCAGAGTTTAGATCTGATCCATTTGTTATAAGATTGCTTATCGTAGTTAATCACTTGCTGCTTATGTTTGGCAAAGAAGTCATCCTGTTTGGTAGTTTCACCAGGTTGATACCTCATTTTCATGTTCTTGACATGTCCTCCTGCACTCTCCATTGAACTAGGATTGATCACCTAGTTTGATGGTAATGGTTGAGTCGGCGATCTGTCAGGCCAAGTGGTTGCAGATTGTGTTGGAGTATGATTCTGCTGCTGTTGATAGCCCACGGCGTCTCATGGATGCTTAGGCTTGAGTTGTTAAACCTGTTTAAAATCAGTCCCATTTAGCATGGTGATTGTGCCTCAACATAGTGGAGTACCTTGCCTCTAACACCATGGGCTGTTATCTTACTCAGCAGCTTCCTGTGCGGCACCTTGTCAAAGGCCTTCTGAAAGTCCAAGTCGATAACATCCATTGGCTGTCCTTGGTCTAACGTGCTTGTTACCTCCTCAAAGAATTCTAACAGATTTGTCAGGCATGACCTCCCCTTGATGAAACCATGCTGACATTGCCCTATTTTATTGTGCACTTCCAAGTATTCAGAAATTTCATCCTTCACAATGGACTCCAAAATCTTACCAATGACCAAGGTCAGACTAGTTGGCCTGTAATTTCCCCTCTTTTGCCTTACTCCTTTCTTAAAGAAGGGGGTTACATTAACAATTTTTCAGTCTTCTAGGATCCTCCCTGATTCAGTGACTCCTGAAAGATCACCTCTAATGCGTCCACTATCTCTTCAGCTATCTCCTTCAGAATTCTTGGGTGTAGCCCATCTGGTCCAGGTGATTTATCCACTTTCAGATCTTTCAGGTTTTCTAGCACCTTCTCCTTGGTGATGGCTACCACACTCACCTCTGTGCCTCCTCCTCCTCCTCCCCGACTCTCTTGAATTTTTGGGATGTTACTCGTGACTTGTATTGTGAAGACTGATGCAAAATACTTGATTAGTTCCTGTGCCATTTCTTTGTTCCTTATTACTCCTTCTCCAGCATCATTTTCAAGCGGACCAATGTTCACTTTTGTCCCTCTTTTGCCCTTTATATATCTAAAGAAACGTTTGCAATCTTCTTTTGTACTACTGACTAAATTACCCTCATGTATAATCGTCTCCCTCCTTATTTCTTTTTTAGTTGTCCTCTGTTTGTCTTTGTAGGCTTCTCACTGCCGTTTGCCGCATTATAAGCTTTCTCTTTTGCTTTTATGCTGTCCCTGACTTCCCTTGCCAGTCATAGTTACCTCATTCTTCCGTTGGTATGCTTCTATTTCCTAGGGATGTGTTCTTGCAGTGTCTACTGAATTACTCCCAGAAATTCCTGTCATTGCTGTTTTGCTGTCTTTCCTGCTAGGCTTCTCTCCCAGTCAATTCTGGTCAGCTCCTCCCTCATGCCTCTGTGGTTGCCTTTATTCAGCTGTAGTACCGTTACATCTGATTCCAGCTGCTCCCTCTCAAATTGCAGAGTAAATTCGATCATAGTAGAGTCACGGTCTCCTAAGGGTTCCTTGACCTTAAGCTCCCTTATCAAGTCTGCCTCATTGGACATCCCTAAATCCAGAATTGCCTGATTCCTAGTGGGGTCCACCACAAGCTGCTCCAAAAATCCATCTTGTAGACTTTCCACAAATTCCTTTTCTTGTGATTCACTGCCAACCTGATTTTCCCAGTCCACCTGCATATTGAAATCGCCCTTGATCACTGTAACCTTAATAAAAACCGAAACAACTGCGGACACTGTAAATCAGGAACAAAAACAGAAGTTGCTGGAAAAGCTCAGCAGGTCTGGCAGCATTCATGAAGAAAAATAGAGTTAATGTTTTGGGTCTGGTGACCCTTCCTCAGACCCCTGGTCTAAGGAAGGGTGACCAGACCCGAACTCTGATCTGAGGAAGGGTCACTGGACCTGAGACATTAACTTTGATTTTTCTTCACAGATGCTGCTGGACCTGTTGAGCTTTTCCGGCAACTTCTGTTTTTATCACAGTAACCTTGCTGTTCTTACATGCCTTTTCTATCTCCTGGTGTATTTTCTACCCTACATCCTGACTACTGTTTGGAGGCCTGTACACAACTCCCATTATGTTTTGTTTTACCCTTGTGGTTCCTCAACTCTACCCACAAAGATGCTACATCATCTGACCCTACATCGTTTCTTGCTATTGATGTAATTACATTTTTACTAATGAGGCAACCACACCCCCTCTGTCCACCTTCCTGTCTTTTCGATAGGATGTGTATCCTTGGATATTTAGCTGTTGAGTCCTGATCCCCTTGCAGCCATATCTCCGTGAAGCCCACCACATCATACCTGCCATTTTCGATCTGCGCCACAAGCTCGTTTACCTTATTTCATAGTCTGCATGCATTCAGATACAATGTCTTCAGTCCTGTATTTACTATCCCTCTTTTCATTGTCATCCCTTTATCTGGTGTGCTTGAAGCTTGATTCCTAACCCTTTCCAAATGCTGTCTCCTTTTTTGTGTTCTGAAGGCTTTAATAACCTCTCCTGACTTCCATTTTCTTTTCAGTGTTTTTCATACTTTTCCATGCAGTTGAATCCACCCGACACGGATGTTAACCTGCTGCCTTGTTTCCTATTGGCCATTATACTTCCTGGTGTTTTACCCTTCCCTTCCCTTCCCCCGCCACTCCCATTTTCTAGTTTAAAGTCCCGTTGACCAGCCTATTTACACCTTTCGCTAGAACATTGGTTCCAGCTCGATCATCCCATGAGACCATCCCAACGGTACAGATCCCTCCTGTTCCAGTACTCATGCCAATGCCCCATGAAAAGGAACCCCTCTTTCCCACACCATTCTTTTAGCCACGTGTTTACACTTACCTTATTCTTGCCTCCCTATGCTAATTTGCACATGGCTCAGTTGGTGATATGGAGATGATAACCCTTGAGGACCTTTTCCTTAATTTTGTTTCTATGTCCTGATAAACCCCTAAACAGGTCCTCTTTCCTTGTCTTGCCTATGTTGTTTATCCCAACATAGACACAACAACTGGATCCTCTCCCTCTCTGTCCAATATCCTTTCAAGCTGGTCAGAGATATCCTTCACCCTGGCACCGGGCAGGCAACATACCATGCGGGACTCTCGATCCTGCTTGCAGAGGATGCTTTCTATTCCCCGAAGTATACAATGCCCTACAACTACCACTTGTCTTTTTGCTCCCTCCTCTTGAATGGCCTACTGTACCACAGTGCTGTGGTCAGCGGCTCATCCTCCCTACAGCTGTGGTCCTCATCCACACAGGGAGCAAGTACCTTGTACCTGTTGGACAAGTTCAAGAGCTGAGTCTCCTCTGTTCCTGAATACAGGATCATTTTACCTGCCTCCCTTGCAGTCACACACTGCTGTTCCTGTCCATTGACTGAATTTGAGGTGCATAATCTTCATGGATTCCAGAGTCAATGTTGAGGGCAACTTCATCCCAAATGTAGACCACTGTGTCACTGCCTCTGTTGTGTCTGTCATATGGTGTGACAGGACATATCCTGGATGGTGATGGAGGTGTCTGGTACATTGTAAGGTATGATGCCGGAAGGATGTCTATGTCAGGCTGTTGCTTAACTAGTCTGTAAGACAACTCTCCCAACTTTGACACTCGGCCCCAGATATTGGTAAGAAGGACCTTGCAGTGTCATCAGTATAGTTTTGGCTGTTGTCATTTTGGTGCCAAAGTTGATGCCAGGTGGTCCATCCAGTTTCATTCCTTTGCTGAGACTTTGAAGAGACTGAAACAACTGAGTGGCTTGCTAGGCCATTTCAGAGAGCAGTAGAGAGTCAAACCACATTTCTCTAGGTCTGGAGTCACATGTTGGCCATTCCAGGTAAGGGCTGCAGTTTCCTTTCTTCAAGGACAATAGTGAACCAAATCAGTTTTCCCAACAATTGACGGTGGTTTCATGGTCATCATTAGATACTTAGTTCCAGACTTTTTTATGGAATTCAAATTCCCCCATTCGAGCCCAGGTACCCAGAACGCATCATCCTCCGACACTTCCGCCATCTGCAATCAGACCCCACCACCAAAGACATTTTTCCCTCCCCACCCTTATCTGCCTTCCGGAGGGACCACTCCCTCCGCGACTCCGTTGTCCGCTCCACACTCCCCTCCAGCCCCACCACACCCGGCACTTTTCCTTGTAACCGCAGGAAGTGCTACACCTGTCCCCACACCTCCTCCCTCACCCCAATCCTAGGCCCCAAGAAGACTTTCCACATCAGGCAGAGGTTCACCTGCACATCTGCCAATGTGGTGTACTGCATCGGCTGTACCCGTTGTGGCTTCCTCTACATCGGGGAAACCAAGCGGAGGCTTGGGGACCGCTTTGCAGAACACCTGCGCTCAGTTCGCAACAAACAACTGCACCTCCCAGTCGCGGACCGTTTCAACTCCCCCTCCCATTCCTCAGATGACATGTCCATCCTTGGCCTCCTGCAATGCCACAGTGATGCCACCCGAAGGCTGCAGGAACAGCAAATCATATTCAGCCTGGGAACGCTGCAGCCCAATGGCATCAATGTGGATTTCACAAGCTTCAAAATCTCCCCTCCCCCAACCGCATCCCAAAACCAGCCCAGCTCATCTCCACCTCCCTAACCTGTTTTTCCTCTCACCCCAAGCCACACCCCCATCTCCTATCTACTAACATCATCCCGCCCCCTTGACCTGTCCGTCCTCCCTGGACTGACCTATCTCCTCCCCACCCCCCTACCTACACTCACCTTTACTGGCTCCATCCCCACCTCTTCGACTTGTCTGCCTCCTCTCCACTTATCCTCTCCACCTATCCTCTCCTCTATCCATCCTCTATCCGCCTCCCCCTCTCTCCCTATTTATTTCAGAACCCTCTTCCCCTCCCCCATTTCTGATGAAGGGTTTAGGCCCGAAACGTCAAGTTTTCCTGCTCCTATGATGCTGCTTGACCTGCTGTGTTCATCCAGCCCCATGCTTGTTACCCAGAACATTTGCTGAGTTTCAGGATTAATAGTCTAGCAATAATACCACTAGGCCATCACTTCCCCTTTTGGCGTCAAGCTTTTTGACCGTGCTGGAGTTGCATTTGCCCAAGCAAATAAGAATTATTCCATCACACTCCTGACCTGTGCCTTGTAGATGGTGGACAGACTATGTGGAGTTGGGAGGTGTTACTTGTTGCAGAACACCTAAGCTCTGATCCAAGTAGAACCCACTCACCACGTCTGCCACTCTAAGTAACTACTCTTTACTCCCACTCTCTGTTTTCTGTCTCAAAGCCATCTGCTACTCATCTCTGACCCTATTTATTGGTCTACTATGGGGCACCTTGCTAAAACCCTTTTGAAAATTAAGATAAATTCCATCTACCACGTTTTCTGCTGTGTTCCCTCCTGAAAAAATTAGTACATTCATCAATTCTTCCGAAATGAAGCACAGTTGCAGCAGCGTAGTCGATTTAGTAGCGGGGATTCAAGACATTTGGAGGGGCCCTGATCTGGCTGAGCTAGAAGTGGGAGCTATTCCAAAGACCACCTCACTGTATTGAAATAAGACTATAAGATGAACTTGATTGCTTTATTTTTCTGGCTTTATATTCTGCGTTTGGTTTATTTTCTGTGTTTTAAGATGGTGTTGGAAAGTCGTGACACAACAACACTTTTAACTGATAACAGTGTGGAGCTGGAAGAACACAGCAGGCCAAGCAGCATCAGAGGAACAGGAAGGTTGACGTTTCAGGTCGACTTCAGAAAAGGCCTGCTGTGTTCCTCCAGCTCCACACTGTTATCTCTGACTCCAGCATCAGCTGTTCTTACTATCTCTGAACACTTAACATTTGTTTTATGTACGTGTGACAATAAATCAAATCAAATCAATTCATTCTATACAATGGGACTGACTGGGTAGCTCTTCTGGGAGCTGACGTACACAGTCTGTGGGCCAAATGGCCACCTTCAGTCCTGTAAAATTCTATGATCCAGCTGGATTTTCATTTTTGAAATCTATGCTGACTACATTCATTATTATATTTCTAATTGCTCCATTTTATCCAAAATCTAGGAAATTTTTCAGAAAAACGAACAATGCACCCAGTATATCTGCAACAAATAATTTTTAAGCATCCAAGGCTGAGGCCATCAGTTTTACGAAAATTGTTAGTTTTGCTCACTCTTTCTTTGCAGTGTCAGTGATTATTTAACTCTCTTTCTTCCTTTCTTCTTTGTTTTCCACAGGAACAACATTTCCACAAAGTACTTATTCGTATGTTAAAAATCTTGTTAATGGCTTTGAGTAAAATGACAAAAAAAATCTTGACTTTCCTGAAACCATCTGCATCCTCAAAAGAAAATCTTGTAAATTCTGCAAAATGCATTCTCTAACCAGCAGGAGACAGCACTGGCAGCACTTAAAGGAGGGAATTTTAAAAAAAAACCCTAAGTTTTATCGTATATATTTTTACTAAGATTTATTCTTGCGTGCGCCAATACAACATTGTTCTATAATTGAGTATGCAGTGTGAACTAGAGGATACACTGTTGCATCTTTGACTGTTTATCTGCAATTTTCCCAAATTTGCAGTTCTACCGCTTCCAGCTTCACTCAGACTTGTCAATCAACAAGTTGCCCGGCGACCGTGGCGGGGTTTGCAAGTATTCTTAAAGTTCGTAATGCAGCCTCCTTTGCAAGTTTACGCCGTGGCATTTTGAAAAGTGTTCGCGGCATGGAATTTATCATTTCTCTGCAAAGTTTTGCAGACTTTGCATTAACCGATGAAGATGTTAAACTCCTGCTTTGTCACGTCAGTGAGGATGCAAATTTGAAGGCAACGTGGAATAAATATTAATAAGGAGGTGGGGGCATTGCGGAGGATGGCGTCGATTGGCTGAGGCTGAAGAAGCGCTGTCAGTGATTGGAGAGACGAGCTGTCAGTCAAGGAAAGGCTGTCCCTGGTTGTGCAGATAGTTTGTGAATCGCGCGCAGACACAGAATATCTTCGAGTCCCAGTTGGATACAGAGTATCCCAGAGTGACGCTCCTATACAGTGTCCCTGAGTAAGTGAGTAAGTGAGTGAGTGAGTGAGGGGTATCCCCATCATGACCAAGGAGCAACTCCGGCCCCGGCTCTGTGTCATCGAGAAAGGCCCGAGTGGATACGGCTTCCACCTGCACGGGGAGAAGGGCAAGACCGGCCAGTTCATCCGCCTAGTGGAAGCGGCCTCTCCAGCTGAGCGAGCGGGGCTGCGGGCCGGCGACAAAGTGGTTCAGGTGAACGGGGACAATGTGGAGCAGGACAGCCACCAGCAAGTGGTACAGAAAATCAAGGCGGTGGCTGAGCAAACCCGGTTGCTGGTGGTGGACAGGGAGACGGACGAGCTACTGAGGGCCCGGGGGCTAGTGTGCAAGGAGGAATACATCAACGGCATTCCCGACCCCACGGAATCGGGTCAGGGGCAGCAGGAGGACCCCGAAGAGAAAAGCCCGGCAGTCGAGACCATAGCGGCAGACACTGTGTCTCAGAGCAGCAGCGAGAAGGTGAGGGGGCTGAGGAGAGGCTGGCCCGAGGGCGCACCGCTCTGAGAACGGGGAACATTTATAGGGCAGTGGGAAGTGGCGGTCGTTACCCGGGATGGAGGGGGTCACTTTCTGACACGGAAGGGGTGGGATAGACACGAGCGGGACGGGAGCACTGGAATCGCTGGGGTCGGTACGGCCGGAATGCGGCTCCCTCGGAGGTGGGAATGCGCAGCATCTGGACAGGAAGGCCGGCGCTGTCGTCCTTCCCTGAGGAGATTCTCTCAGCAGTTCATCTGTAGTAGTTTATGAACTAAAGTTAAAGGCTTTAGGAATAAGAATACCAGGAGTCGCCAGTGTGCGTAGCACCAGTGGGCTGTGCTGAGGAGTTGTACTGGCTGAGGGGTCAGCTCTGGTCCTAACTAGAGACTCAGTTTTTCTAATGCACTAAGTCCAGCGTCTAATTCTGATGCTAAACTTACTTTACTAAGTGAACAACCCTATAGAATTTGGCTCTACCTGCAACAGGATGAGTGAGCTGGCAGTAGAAAACATCTAAAGACTAGGGAGAGATTTCACAGGATGCCACTGAACAGTCTGGTGTAGAACAGACTGTCCTTGGTACTGGAAGAAACTTGCTGAAATCTGTTGTTGTACAGGGATCTGGATTGAGAAGGTGTTGATTTCACGTGTCCCCCCCCCCCCCCCCCCCACCCCGTGCCACAGGAGGTCAATAACTCCGCATTTCAGCACGTTATGAGCAGCAATTTCTTTTATACTTGCAAACATTTGCAAGTTTAGTCAGTATTTATTGTGATGATCACAGTTCAGGTATTGAGGTCAGAGTCTGAGCAGTAAGTGCTAAAGCTGTTCATTGGATGGGGTGTGTGGTGGAATAACTGAAAATCTAATTAGCCCTACTAAAGCTGCTCCTATGCTGTAAGATTTGTCAATAGGTAATTCCTACTAGATCTTGTTAGGGGACTGTGTAAAACTCCATGTCTTGCAATTCTTTTCTGATCTAAAGATGAAGGGAAAAGATTTACCTTTTTGTTTGCACCAGTTACTTGAAAGTTGTTACCGAAAGTTTGTGGATCACCCTCTGGAGACTTGAGGTTGTAAAATAAAACAAAGAACTGTGGCTGTTGGAGATCTGAAACAAAAACATAAATTGCTGAGGAAACTCAGCAAGTCTGGCAACTTCTGTGAGGAGAAAACAGAGTTAACATTTTGAGTTTGGTGCATCTTCATCAGAACCCATCTGTGTTCTGAAGAACGGTCACTGGACCTGAAATGTTAACTCTGATTTCTCTACACAGGTGCTGCCAGACCTGCTGAGTTTATTTTATTTCAAAAATATACTTTATTCATAAATGTTATTTACAATTTCATATCCAATGAAACAGACCCAGTTTGGAGTTTGACTCTATCCAACAAACAAACCAAAGGCATGTTTTATTTGTGCAAGACTACATTTAAATATAATTACCCTGCAATTTCTGCTTTTGTTACAGTAAAGTAAATGTTCTTTCTTTTAATTGTCTCCATTTAGAATGTCAGAGGTTCTTCACACTGACTGTGACTGGCAGTAGGGTAGGTTTTTCATTCTTGCAGATTTAGAGCCTGTTTGGGATCCAGGAGGTTTTCTGATCAAACAAATGCAGACCGTGAGCAATTTAAAACTTTTTTCCTTCAGAAGGCGTGCATGTTACTTTATTAGCTGAGGCCGAGTCACTAAGAGCAGGGAGGTTATGCTAAAGCTGTTTAAAGCCCAAGTAAGGCCACAATTTCAGTACTGCAGACAGTCTGGCCATTGTCTTACGGGAAGAGTGAGAGTAAACTAGAGCTGTTAAAGAGGAAAATGCAGGCATTTAACTACAAGGAAGGATTGATTTAGCCGAAGATGTCTTTTTGTTTTGGAACACTGCTGTCTGAAGGGATGTTTAATTAACTGGTATAAAATTTGAGGCGTTTAGATAGTGGTGGGATCAGAAGGCCTTATTTCTCTTCAAGAGGCCAAGAATGGGAGTCCAACATTTCAAGTATTTGGTAGAAGGATGAGTGATGAGTTAAATCTTTTTTGCCCGGACGATGGTGGGAGTCTGGGACTGTTTGCCCAAAAGGGCTGTAAAGGCAGAAATCCTTGTCACTGTTTGGAAAGTACTAACTTTTTATTCTTTCCTCTTGAGGTGTCATAACCAAAAAAGGTCAAGAACCAAAAGCTGGAAAGTGAGATCAATTTATATGGCTTCTCAGCCAGCACATGCATGATGGTGTGAATGCCACCTTGAATTTAAAATGTCCACATTTTGTATGTTTTCCCCCATCCACGCCTGCCTCAGATGCTGTAGCTGCTTATCTTGACAGTGATTTGAATGAGGCCACTTTCTCCTTTTGAGAGGAGGAGCTTACTTATTGCAGTGAAAGGGTTGCAGAGTGAAATTCTGGTTTGGCATTCAAACTTGCATATAAAATTCATGAGCTTGTGTTCTTGTAAATGGCCCATTTCATTCAATTGTCAGACTTGAATGCAAGGCTTCAGCACTTCCCTTCCTGGGTAGGAAACAAATATCAACTGTGACACTGAGTTTGCGGAGCAGGTCATTCACTTACTGAAAAAATGTGACTCTCACTGTAACAATTATGTCATCAAAGTATCAACACCAATACATAATAGATCAAAACTGAAAACCACCACACTTGTGTGAGATGCTGCTTTGCTATTAATTTGTATCAAATTGCTCTCACCTCCAGTGTTAGGCTATTAGACTGATGGACCTATTCCCACCAGTCTTGTTCTTAAGTGCTATACAGCAACAGAATATCGAGCATTGATCAAAATGATTTCCAGGCACTGCCTAATTTTTGGAGTACAAAGTCTAGAAATAAATCACTCTAGCTCTGAAGTAATTTAGAGTAAAGTGCCCAGTGGACAATTTGCACAATGGACAGATTGCACAATGGCTAAGTTGTTTTTTCTTTTGAAGCTTTCATCTTTGTGGAGCCTTTTGTTAAATTAGTGCAGTGTTTCTCACAGCAAATACTTATTGAAGTGTGGTGACTTATGCAAGAAGGTTTGTTGGGCTTTTGGACGCTATTGCCTCTCAGTGGCATCAGTCAGCTGAACTGTGTGTTTTGTTTGTTCAGTAGACCCAATACAACTTGATTGTAGTTCACATAGCTCTAGCTGATTGTGCATCCTGCATAGAGACCCCCTCCCACCCACTGTTCCTGCTTAGGCATGAACCCACAACTCAGTGTCAGGTTGCTATTGATGGCAAGCTAGTGGTGATAGATTCTGTAGTTACACCGTAGTTTGTTGCATTGTGTCAGTGCCATTTTGGAGTGAAGCCAGTCAGATCAAATTCTTGCCAGCAGTTTAAAATTAATGAAAGCTTTTCCCAATGCTTGGTTTCATGTTCATAGTAAATCAGTAGACAATTGTCTATGAATTGAAACCAGCATTTTTATTGGATACGGTATAGCTAGCATGCTCAGATTTAGCAATTAATCCAAGAACTGGTGAATGCTGTGATGGCCTTCATCTGTTCTCCCAGCTCCATTCTCCCTGGTGGTTATTTTAAGCACATGTGCAGGCTGAACTATTGAATCAGATTTATCTACAGCTGGAAGCATAAGGACCCTGAAGGAGCTCTGTAATACATTGTGAGTGATGTACTTGTTAACTGCCGGAACATTGTCTAATTAGTCATTACAGTGAAGAACCTTTTTAGTTCCATGTTTAGGACATTCCTGATTGGGGAATGTTTTGAGCACTGTTAGTATGACATATAAATACAGATTGGTTAGCATCCCCTCGTGTGGACCTGTGCTGTGCCTAATGTGCTTTGGTGGGGATAAATTATGCTCCATTAAATCATTATGGCTTTGGAGAAATTATGACGAATAGACAGTTTGCATAACCTGAAATGTCCATCCCTCCATCATACTCAGTTGCAACATTATCAACTCTGTCAACCTGCATGGAATCATATTCAGCAGGTTTAGTCGCAAAAGAAACTTGAACTTTAGATTTCTGAGTGTACTGTTAATTGTAACCTGTGATGCGTGAGGACAGCATTCTTTTTAACTGTGTTTTGTAAGGAAAAGTGTGTGAAATGTAGCTTTGACTTCCATGGATGGTGGTTATGCAGATGGCATTCTGGTAGTGACTTAATACTGCTTCCTGTAATTACAGCAGCATTACAACCAATGCAAAGCAAAGCTGTCTGCTGAATTTATCAGTGGTTTGTTTAAAGGTTTTGTTTTGCTGATATTATACTTGAGGAGAGTCTATCAATGCAGAACAACTTGGACCTATCAACTTTTTGTAGCTGTTCTTCTTTTTAAATCCATTTAGTGTGTGTGAGCTCTTCAAAAACTGACTGCATTTCTAATTACTGTGTGCAGTCTGCATCAGTTATGTTGATTAGAGGCTATAATTCAAAATTAAACAATGCTGTGTATGGCTCTGTTTGTGAGTGATTGATGGCCCTTTTCAAATTTAAACTTAGTCTGGGAAGTCCCTGTAAAACTCTGATTCACTTGAAATTCCTGAACGGCAACACTTTTAGTTTGATGTTAATTCTGAGTAAGTAAACTATTTACAAAGAATGGACTTGTTTCTCCAAGTTGTGACAGGTGATAGCTATTCACTATTGTAAACTGAGTTATCGCAATGATGTTCATTATGACTGATTTTGTTCATTTTATATTTGGGAAAAATTAACCTGTAATTTCTAAGCCACAAATTGTTAGGCTTTTGAAGTCTGGAGAGAGACTTGATGGAAAGTTAGGCTAAGTGCTGTAAATTAAGGTAGTAATTGAGCAGGAGTTACTGTTCATCTCAACATTGCCACCAGTTTGTTGATAGTTCCTTGATAGGCACCCTCTTAACTCTTGACCTGAATAAGGAGATTAGCAAAGATCACAAACTGAGTAGGCATGTAGCAGTGTTGTTCATTTCCTGACATGTTGCTGTGTGGTTTGTAATTGTCGCTCAGCACACTAATTTTGGTGTGGCACCAATACTAATGCTTCCAAGATATCAGAGGCTGCTTCAATCTCTCCGCACCATTCACACATCTTTCCTGCTGTTGTTTTCCAAAGCACAGACTGTGTGTCAAGAGACAAATTTTTGATCTCCTTCCAACAGCTGATTTTTGTCGGAAAGCTTTCACTTTATCACATGATCAGCACACCCTGAATGTCCTGTTTCAAGTAAAATAAAATGTATCCTAGGAATTTAGTCAGAGCTAGCTATTATTTCAGATTACCCAGTTTGCATGGAGAACCTGTGGATAGTCTGGTTGTCCTGTTGCACAGCACATGACTCACTTTATCTTCCATCAGAGCATTTGATGTATATTGTAAAGATGAGACTGTGACTTTGCCAACTTGTGGTTGTGGAGGAGAAGTAGACACATGTTTTTGACTGCAGTTGAACTTGGTTGAAGGAAATGTGGAGGCATGGACAGTTTGTGGTTTACTTGTGGTTGCCCTTTTATTAGAGAGCAATGCTTCAACAAAATATGGACACCACCTTGGCTATGCTTTCAGGGGCCTTTTCTCTCTCGGCATCCAAGCAACATGTACAAAGACGGTTCTATGGGATCTTTCCCATAATTCTATTTCCAGACAATTTCTCCCCAAAGTCCTAGTCCACATCTATCTCTCAGTAATGCCTAGAAAGTATGGTATCTGAGTGTAGTTCAATCAACACTTAAGGTCAGCACCATCCAGAATAAAACAGCCTGCTTGATCAACACTACTTGAAATGTTCAATCAGCTCCAACACACATGGCAATGTGTACTATATCCAAGATGGCAAGTTGCAGCAATACAAGTACCTTCGAAGCTTCCTACTTCTATCACCTAGAAAGGCAAGGGTAGTAGATGCATGGGAGCATCACCTGCAGGTTCTCCTCCAAGCTGCAGGCCTTCTTGACTTGGAACTATAGTACCATTCCTTTTACTACTCTTGCATCAAAATCTGGAACCCACCACACCATGTGGACTGCAATGGTTCAAGAAGGTGGTTTTCTGCTGCCTCTCAAAGGCAATTAGAGATGGGCAGTTATTGCTTGTTATTGCCAACGATACCTACATCCCACAAATGAATTAAACAAAAATCATTTCATTGTTATTAATGGGTCACTGCTTTATGTCAGTTTGCTGTTACCTTGGGTTTCATGTATACTAAGTTTTGACGGGCAAGTTGGGAATTTTTTTAACATTAAAAGAAAGTGTGATCTTTCACTGTATTAGCTCTTAACAAGATTAGAATAGCAAGCAGGTTGCGCTAACCTGTTATGTCAATGTTTTGGCATTAGCCTTCAATAATATATTTAATTCTGGATGCTGCCCTTTCTGAAAGTTCTGACATTCTTTTTAAAATCTATAGAAGATTGACCAGAATGGTACCATGGCAATAAGAGACTTCATGTATGTGGTGATTGGTGAAGCTGGAATTATTCTCCTTGGAGCAGAAGGGCTGCGAGTGATCAAACCTCTTTAGAATAATTCGTGCTCATAATCCTTTGAGGGATTTTAGCAGTAAATAAAAACAAACTGTTTCCATTGCTAGAAGAATCAGTAACCAGAGGCCCCATGTATGAGGTGAATTCTACAGGAATCCAAGGGGAGCTGGTGAATACTTCAGCGAGTTATTGATCTGGAATGTGCTATCTGAAAGGCTGGTGAAAGCAGATTCAAGAATTACACTCGAGAGAGAGGCGAATAAATTCTTTAAAAGGAAAGGATTTAAGAGTGTGTGGAATTAATTAGGAAACAGCAGAGGCACAATAGCCTGTATGGTGTCTTGGACTGTTTGTGCATTTTAGAAGTGTTTTTGTGACCATGTACGTGTGAAGAGAACATGAAACTGTTTTCTGCTATTTCAGCAGTTTCCACCCTCTTCAACAGTGGGCAAAGTGCTGAAATATTTCGTCTCGCTGGGAGGTTGTTTACTAGATTGACGCATGATGCAAAGTCCAGGAGTTTGCAATGAACTTATTTCAAAAGGTCAAACTAAGCAAATTTCATGGCTTGTTATCACAGCATTAAAACAGAGGAAATATTGATTTTTTTTTTAAAAAAAAGGTTTTTTTTAATTTCACTCTGTTAATATTTGTCAAAGTACTGTGTAAAGGAGGTATTAGGTATGAGGGTGGGGACCCCTGCACTATGGTTTGGGAGGGGTGTCGTCAAGTGCCAACGACTGTGGCAATGAGTTGCTGTTCCATCAGGAAGGTGGTTGTTGCTTACTGCACTGTTCTTAGCCATTACATACACTCCCATACTGATCTCTGCTCAGAAGGGTACTTGATGATTTCCACCTTTTTTTTTTTAATGTGCCTACAAACATACGAATTGGGAGCAGGAGTAGACCACACTGGTGTACATTCAAAAAGATGAGGGCTGATCTGATTATTTCAACTTTCCACCAACCCCAGTAACCTTTCATTGCCCCCCACCCGCGCATCTGTTGTCTCTGGTTTAAAAGTAGTGAAATAAAATGCTTCCATCACTTCTGGAAAGAGAGAGCTCCAAAGACTTATTGATCCCTTATCTCTGGACTCCTCAGCGTTCATGTAGGAAATGTTACTCACCTCTTACATGGGGCAATAGTGAATTTGTTTGCTACTTCCACACTCATCTATTCAAAGTCTCCTGGCTTTACTTCCATCTTCATCTGAACAAGTGTCAACTCCTTAAAACTGTTCTGCCTGTTTCCAAACTTTCATTAAGTCCAGTTCACTTACTGAGTCTGTGCATGTCTAATGATGTCTCAATTATAAAATTCTCATTCTTGTTTTCAAATACCTCCAATGTCCCACCCATACCTATCTCTCAATTCTTCTAGCTGCACAACCTTCAATTCTGATCCTTGTGAATCTTTCTATTTACTTAACCCCGATTAAGACGTTCTGCCTTGTGGAGTTCTCCTCCAAGATCCTCCTCAGACTAAGCCTCAAGCCATTAAAAAAATTTATCATTGGTTTTTTTGTTTGATAACACAACAGTGACACCATTTGGGATGTGACATATAAGTTAATGTAATTGTTGTGTGTTGGTACAATGAAAGTGGCAGAAATATGAAATTAATGTTTTTTGTTTTCCCTCCTGATGAATTCACCAAGTGCCACTGAATCCTTCTGTACCAGTGCATCAAGTCTCAATGAGGTATTCCGTTATGAATCTCATTCTGGAGTCTGCTGAGTAAGTTCTCACTCTGGGTCTGTGTCACTGATGGGAATCTTGCCCTGTTTCACCTACCCACCTTGCTCTAGAGCACAAGTCAGAACTGGAAACTCATTCCAAGATTTGCTTTTTCTTTTCCCCCACATTCCCTGACATTTACAATGCAACAACTGATCAGGGTCTGACAAACAGCAGATCTGCTTGGTTAATATCATTTAGAGATGTTCAAATTTGTGTGCCCTGACATGGTTTAGGGAGGATTTTTGTTCACTCTTCCAACTAGGGGCAACACAGTGGCTCAGTGGTTAACACCGCTGCCTCAGCACCGGAGAGCTGGGCTCGATTCCACCCTCGGGCAACTGTACAAATTCCACGCAGACATTCTCCCCTTGTCTGTGCGAGTTTCCTCTGGGTGCCGTGGTTACCTCCCACAATCCAAGGATGTGCAGGTTAGGTGGATTGGCCATGGGAAATGCAGGGTTACAGGGCTAGGGTAGATGGTGGATCTGGATGAGACGGGCTGAATTTCCTGCTTCCACACTGTAGGGATTCTCTGATTCTCTGTGCTGGACTTTTCCCATGATGGTTTGTCATTCTGTTTAATATTAACTCACCCTGGTGTACTTTGTCTCTGAAAAAAGAACTTGTTCTGAAAGGTGTATGGGTGTGGGAAACCTGGGCTGTTTTTTTTTTTACATGCTTTCTTGATTCAGGGTGAGAGTTGTTCATATTGGGAAGGGAATTCCTAACCAATTCAGGCAGCTAATATTTCATCAAATACTCAGTATGTACGGCACAGCTTTTCAGGAAAACCTCTATATTGTCACGTTTTAAACCCTCTAAGTGCAGACACAGAATAAATTAGGACCTCCCAGCCACCTGTAAGTGCTGACAGAATGTACGTTTGTGAATATGTTGATAAGGAACAGTTGATGCTGTCTGCTATCTAACAGCCATGAATGTGTATCTGAAAATCCATGTACGCCCTGAGATTTTAAAATCTGAGAGTGATCTTTCTTTAGCACGTTAGCAGAGTCATTGGTTTGGAGCTGAGAACCAGATACCAGAGGAACTGCTGTGTGCTGATGAGATCACTTTGGACTTAAAAAGTTGAATCTGTTCTGACACCTGTCTGTGAGCAGACAGTGCTTCTTTCAGATGTGAGATTCTGAGGTAATGAGCCTTATTGACTGTCAGTTGTGTTGTGGAGCTTCATGTGTTTTTGTCACTTCTGGAAAGTTTTTTTTTTTGATTCTTTTTAAGGTAATTGTTAATAACTGACACCGGGGTGGGGAGCAATGTGGTGGCTTATCGTCCTACTCCAGTCTGGAAAACATAATCCACTTTGATGTTGACTGAGGGACAAATGAGCCTCTGTAGTACATTCAAATTATGGACCATATATAACCAGTTGGGAGGGTGGATTGGACATCAGTTTAATGTCTCTGCCAAAATGTAGAACACTCTCGGTACTGCACTGAAGTGACAGTCAGGACTGTGGGTTCAAGTTTCTGGAATGATTCAATGAACTGCTGACCATGTGACTTGTGACTGAAGAATGTTGCTTGCTAAACCAAAGCTGACCCCACTTGTCTTTTCAATTCAGAATGGTTTTGTCTGAACTGGGCGTTACTGCTAGTTGTCTGTTTGTTTGTTTGTTTGTTTGTTTGTTTGTTTATAATGTGTGATATCAGACTTGATCTCTACCCATAATGAGGAGCAGTGGGCACAGTCTTCTTACAAGAGAGATAGTGAGGGGCAATGGACACTATCCCGCCACTCAGGAGGTGTGTTAAGGGAATTCCTTTGTTTCTTAAAGATTTTTGGGACATCCAGATACAAGTTTGAAGAAAGCTTCCAGTTGGTATAGATAAAACTTAGACTAGTTCAGCACCATTCTAACTGTGAATAACAGGACATCCATTTCTGTCTGAACCCAGTTATTGGTGATGAGTGCTTGATACCTCATGAAAGTGCTGAGCTCCCTGCTGTTTTAGCCCATTGGCTATGAGACTCTGCCCTTTATGTGGAGCTCATGTTGTTATCTCAATATCTGTAGGGCATCTCCTAGTGTTGAGGAGAGCATTTAGGAGAGGGGAATTACAGACCAAGGTCTACAGATAAGCGTGCTGCAGTAGATACTCAAGGACCTGTAAGGGATCCAGCATAACCAGTCCTTTTCCTTCCTGTCAATCTCTTGCCTGATTTTTTTTTTTTTCCAGTGATTTTAGACCAGCATCAGTGATTATCAAGTTTATAGACCTGATCAGAGAGACTACTGGGCTTTTAATTATATGTTCACCTGTGGTTTATACATACCCTAACACTTTAAACTTCCTGCAGCATGTAGTAAAAGATACTTGAATTTCTGAGTTGAGAGTTTATGCGGCTCCTTGTGGTTTCTGATAATTTGCCTGAGGCGTAAAGTTTAATGAAGCAAGTGACCCCAGAATTGCTATTGGGCTAGCCAAGGAGCTTGAAGACTTGATGTGTAGTTAAGCTGAAACCACAACTTCCTGAGTTGCTACAGAGGACATTAGCAAAGCTGTGAAGAGAATGTGCACAGAAAACCCGCTTACACCTTCAATTTCAACACTATAACCAACCAGAATTTGTGTATGTCTGCTGTTTCCAATCTTCTCCCACTGCTTGCTTCATACATCACTACGTGTGATGGAAATCAGCTTTGGTTCAGTTTATAGAAAACCCTTTCATCCTGCTGAATGTTCAGATTAATTTTGACACAGTAGGGGTTTAAAGAAAGAAAGACTTGCATTTATCTAGCATTTTATCCTCACTGCAGCAATGTGAGAGATAAATATTGACTAGTATCCTGAGGAGAACTCCCTGCTCCTGTTTGAATTAGTGCTTTGAGATATTTTTGCATCTATTTGAGCGGGCAGACAGGGCCTCCGAATACGACAATATGCTAGTATGAAAGATAGCACTGCCAGCAGTGCAACACTCTCCCAGTCCATGCTTCTTGCTGCTGACTTTTTGGGGCCTGTATAGGCACTAATACCCTGTCTCTTGCCCAGGGTACTTGGGCCCTTTGTGTGAAGTGTGTTTGAATATATGACTGTCTGTCTGAATGTATGTTTTAAGTTTGTTTGCTTTATACAAGGGTTAATGTGTGTGATGAGAATTTGAGGATTTGGTTTGAAATGAATTAGTTTGTGGGTGTAGTACATGTCTGTGGAGTGTATGTGGTATGTTAAGGCAGGTTTATTGCGGTGTTGAGTTTGAATTGTGAAAATTCCTCTGGAGACTGTGCAATATCAGTGCTAGGTGTAATGAGGTTCCCATCAAAAAGCTGTGGGAGTTGAATAGGCAAAAGTGTGTCTATGAAATGTGTGGTGATAATTGAATTTCTTTGATTGCTGAGAGTCAGAGGCTGTTGTTTACAGAGAGACATCACAGTTGATTAGCAGAATGGTCAGTTTGAGCAAAGAGCAAATTTTATCAGTATTATTTGCTTGCTGTTTTTTTTTTCATTATCCATTGAATGCCCTTTCCTTTATCCACCTATTCAACTGAATCTTACATTTTGACATAAACTCTGCCACAGCCTCTAACCCTACTGAGTTCCACGGAGTCTCAACTTTGTGTAAAAAATGTTCTTCTGTTCTGTGCTAAATCTGGCAATTTCAACTTTGTTTCTGTAACTGCTGGTCCTTCAGTAACTGAAAGCTTTGTCTGCTTCTATTTGCCCCATTTTATATCTTTCTGAACTTGAAATAATTATCCATCAAAATATCCAACATTTTAATGCCCTAATTTTTATTTGCTTTTTTTTAAATTTTCTTTAGCCTAAATAGCATGTGGTTCAAAAAGAAACTCCCAAAAGTTAAGGCTGAGAGTGTGCACATGTCTCAGTGAGTCAATCCCATGATATTCACAATTCCGTCAGATCTGTACATCACCATTCTGGGGATGGTCGCTGCTCTGATCGTATTAGGCTGCAGATAAACCTGTGTCAAGCCTCCCTGCGACTGTGCCTCAAACCCAAATCATGCAGATCACAGACCAGCCATGATCATTAACTGTGCTTAGTCCTTTTGCCCCTGTTACTTTTGTACCTCTGGTTAACAAAAATCATCAGCCTCCGATTTAAAATTACCAATTGATCTAGTGTGGATTGTTGCTTGCAGAAAAGAAATCCCAAATGTCATCCACCAATTTGTGCATGAAAATACTTCCTAACTTCACTTTTGGAAGTTCTAATCCAGATTATCAGATTCTGCCCCATGGTTCCAGAGAACCAACCAGTGGAATAGTTTCTCTCTTGTTCTATCCTTTGTGCTGCCTTGTTATTTTAAACTTCAATCAAATTACCCCTTAATCATCAAAATTTCCTGGAACGTGATCCTACTTTGTGTGACCTTGTCTTAGGTTTTAACCCTTGGAGTCCAGGTTTCTTTTGATTTTAAATCAGCATCAGACAGGACAGAAGAGCCACTTTAGCCCATCAAGTCTGCCTTTTGGCACTGACTAATAAAACCTCTAAATCAACACTATTCCACTTTCCACCACTTGGCCTGTGACCTTGAATGTTATGGCATTTCAAGCTCTTATCCAGTTACTTTGTAGAGGTTGAGGTTTTCTGCCTTAGGTACCCTCCCTAAGCAGTGCATTCCAGATTTCCACCACACTGAAGTAAAAATGTTTTCCTCCAGTCCCCTCAACCTCCTGCCTTTCACCTTATCATCATGACCCCTTGATATTGACCCTTCAACAAGCAGAACAGCTGTTATCTATTTAACCTGTCCATGCCCCTCAAAATGTTATACACTTCAATCAGGACCCTTTCTGCTCTAAAGAAAATAGCCCAAGCTTGTCCAGCCTCTCTTCATAGCTAAAATGCTCCATCCTAGGCAACATCCTAGTGAATCTACTCTGCAACCCCTCCGTGGCAATCACATGCTTCTTATAGTACTCTACTAAAATCCTGTGCGGCTCCACTGTAACCTTCCTTATAATCTATGCCACAAATGATAAAGGCAAGCATTCTTTATGCTACTTAACTACCCTATTAACCTGTCGTTCTGCCTTTAGGGATCTGTGGGCTGTATGTTCCTCCTGTCTTTCCTAGTGTCCTGCCATTCGCTGAGTACAGGCATGTCTTGTTACTTCCCAACCCTGCACTCACAATGAGACTGCTATGTCCTTCCTAACATGTGATGCCCAGAAGTTTCCACTGTATTCCAGGTGTGGTCTAACCAGGCATTTATATAATTGAAGCATGATTGCCACCTCCTGCTTTCTATTATTGAGAGATCAAGACCAGCAATCCATTTACCTTTTTTCTGTTAGCTGTTAACGATATTTTAATGATTTTTGTAACTGAGCCCCAAATGTTGTTAGAACTCATTGTTTCTGTCCATTCATTATCATTGGAAGCCTGTGACTAGTGGTGTCCCTCAGGTTGCTGCTGGTCCCATTGCTGTTTGTTATCTGTATTGATAGTTTGGAAGAGAATGTACAAGGTATGATTAGTAAGTTTGCGGATGACACTAAAATAGGTAGTTTGTGGACAGTGAGGAAGGTTATTAGAAATTGCAGCAGGACCTTGATCAGCTGAGGAAGTGGGCTGAGAAATAGCAAATGGAGTTTAAGATAGATAAGTGTTAGGTGTTGTGTTTTGGAAAGTCAGATCCAGATAGGAGTTTCATGGTGAATGGTAGGGCCTTAAGGAGTATAGTGGAAGTGAGGGACCTTTCGTTTCCGGTGCACGGTTCTCTGAAATTGGGGTCACAGGTAGGTGGGGCAGTGAAGAAAGCTTTTGACACACTGGCCTTCATCGGTCAGGGCATTGAGTATAGAAGTTGGGAAATTATGATGCAGTTGTACAGGATGTTGGTGAGGCTGCACTTGGAGTATTGTGTTCTGTTTTGGTCACCTTGCTACAGGAAGGAGGTTATTAAACTGGAAAGAGTGCAGAAGAAATTTACAAGGATGTTGCCAGGACTCGAGGGACTGAGTTGTAGGAAGAGGGTGGACAAGCTGGGACTTTTTTCTTTAGAGTATAGGAGACTGAGGGGGATCTTACTTCAGTAAGATCATGAGAGGCATGGATTGGGTGAATGCACTCAGTCTTTTTCCCAGGGTTGAGGAATCGAGGACCAGAGGGCCTCAGTTTAAGATAAGAGGGGAAAGAATACTTGGGAACCTGAGGGGCAACTTCTTTGGACGGTGGTGTGCATATGCAATGAGCTGCCAGCAGAAGTGGTTAAGGCAGGTACATTAACAACATTTAAAAGGTATTTGCCAAATGCATGGATAGGAAAGGTTTAGAAGATATGGGTCAGGTGTAGGGAAATGGTCTTAGTGTGGATAGACATTTTGGTCGTCGTGGACCAGTTTCGGTCAAAGGGCCTATCCCTGTACTGTAGGACTCTGACTCTATCATTAGGAAGTGCCTTTTTTTTTAGGTTAAGTATCTCTGTAATTGCTCTGCTTGTAATGCTGCTTAACTCTGTCATTGGCAAATATGGATATGTGACATTCTGACACAGCACCTAGATTATTCATTGACAATGTGAATAGTTGAAGATTCAGGGGAGATGATGGCCTCGTGGTATTATTAATCCAGAAACCCAGGTAATGTTCTTGGAAACTGGGTTTGAATCCCGTCATGCAGATGGTGGAATTTGAATTCGATCCAAAAAAAAATTGTTGGTAAAACCCATCTGGTTTACTAATATCCTTTAGGGAAGGAAACCGCCACCCTTACTGATTTACGCGTGACTCCAGAACCCTCGAGATGGCATAATTAACATTGCAGATGCTCGAGACCAAATTTAGAAGAATGCCAATATTTTTGGTGGTCTGTGGGTTCACAGAGTTAAGGAGGGATGAGACCATGCAGGGATTTGAAAATCAGGGTATTACTTAAGCAGGAGCCAATATAGGTGACATGATGAAACTTGGAGTAGAGTTAAGATGATCTGAAAATTTATAGAGTATGAAAGACTGCCAAGTGAACGTTGTACCATTCAATCCTGGAGGTAACAATTGTGTGGATGAGGGTTTCAGAAACAGATTAGCTGAGCTAATGGTGAAATCATGTGAGCTTACCGTTGAAGGTCACTCAATGAATGAGGCTGTGGGTTGGAGTCCTAATTTGTACAGATTTAACAAGGTCACCAGATGAAAATGACGGTTGGCCTTGGCCTAAGCACCTCTGCTTTAGGCAGGGAATTCCTTTGACAAGGACAGTGTTTGGACCACAGGCAAGGGTAGATATAGTAAAATGTGCTGCTGAAAAATCAGGTTTTCTGGACCAAAGGTCACTTGGCTGTGAATCAGAAGGCAACAGTGAACCTGAAGCCTGGGGAGAAGCTGCAGCCCTGACAGGCTGGCACCTCTTCCTGTGTCCCACTTCTCAAATCTGTCTCTGTCTCATCATTTATAATCTCTCTGTTACATCTCAGTTTGAGAAATTTAGTTTATTTCACCACTCAATCACTGTGGTGAAAAACTGTGAGGCAATGAGTTGCAATGCAGCATCTCTGTGCTGGTTACGGTTTTCTGACTGATACAGTGTCAAAATGAGTAATGCTCAACCAAAGAAGAGACACAAATGGGCAGGGATTTCTGGATCTGACCACTACCTAACAGTGGTCTCCATGTTAATTTAGATCACTAGAACTTAGTGGGATTGCCTATGGGAATCCTTGTGTACAAGCGCTTGCTATCTAAGACTGTACACCAGAACTTGTTTGGGCAGTTATTCAGGGGTACCTGTTCCTCAGGCTGTATGCCAGTATGTGAACCTGCCGTCAGAGGTGGAAGAGTTCTTTTGAGGCCTGCATGAGTCAGGTGCACTGGGTCTTCTCTGGCTCTATGCTCAATGGCTGTATACAGGAATTTAATGTAGCAGCTCTTCCAACTGACTGTGGTATAGACTCTAATCCTGGTTGTGTAGTTCTCTTAATTGCCGTAATTGCAGATTCCAAAAAGAATTATTTTGCTTGGTAATGGTACTTGGCTGATTTTGTTCGGCCACAGTTCTTGTGTAGAAGGTGATTAGGAAATCCTTTTGCGATAATCAATTTGATCTTCATTCGAATCACAGAATGCGTTGGTTCCTTTGTTTGGATGATGACAATTTGGTGACGGGGTACAGGAGAATTAAGTCTCTATTGATGAACCCTCAGATGCCTTCCCTATCTCTTGAATTGTCTCCTACCAAAATATCCATGCTGCTTCAATTTTGGCCTCTTGAATATCTCTGACTTTAATTGCTCAACTATTTTTGGCCATGCCCTCAGCTGCCTTGGCTCAATGCCCTGGAATTTCCTTCCTAAAACTCTTTCTTCCTCTCAGCAGTTCCTTAAAATCTACCTCTTTGACCAAATTTTTAGTCGTCTGTCCTATTGTCCTGAGTAGCTTTTTGTCATTGATTTTCCTTGGATTGAATATTTGAAAGCACTTTGAAAAGTTTTACTATATGAAAGGCACTTTTATAAAACTTTTTTTCAGCTGTAGTGTATCTCAGCCAGGTCAGTGCTCTCTGTATGGTTCGTGACAAGCGACAACACCTCCCAGTCGCAAACCACTTCATCTCCCCCTCCCACTCCCTGGACGACATGTCCATCCTGGGCCTCCTCCAGTGTCACAACGATGCCACCCAGAAACTGGAGAAACAGCATCTCCTATTCCGCCTTGGAAGCCTACAACCCAATGGTCTCAATGTGGACTTTACTAGCTTCAAAGTCTCCCCACCCCGACCTCATCCCCACCTCCTTGACCTGTCTGTCTTCTCTCCCATCTATCTGCTCCACTATGCACCTTCTATCACTGCCCACCTTCCCCCCCGCCCCTCCGCCTTTTCTATTTATTTCAGAGCCCCCTTCCCCTCCCCGATTTCTGAAGAAGGGTCCAGACCCAAAACATCAGCTTTCCTGCTCCTCTGATGCTGTCTGGCCTGCTGTGTTCCTCCAGTTCCACACCCTGTTATCTAGTACAGAGGCTTGGGGACCGCTTTGCAGAACACCAATGCTTGGTTCGCACTGAACAACTGCACCTCCTAGTCGCGAACCATTTAAACTCCCCCCTCCCATTCCGCAGGCGACATATCCATCCTGGGCCTCCTGCAACGATGCTACCCGAAGGTTGCAGGAACAGCAACTCATTCCACTTGGGAACCCTGCAGCCTAATGGTATCAATGTGGACTTCACAAGCTTCAAAATCTCCCCTCCCCCCCCACCGCATCCCAAAACCGGCCCAGCTCGTCCCTGCCTCCCTAACCTGTCCTTCCACCTATCCCCTCCTCCCACCTCAAGCCCCATCCCCATCCCCATCTCCTACCTACTAACCTCATCCTGCCCCCTTGACCTGTCTGTCCTCCCTGGACTGACCTATCTTCTCCCTACCTCCCCACCTGCACTCACCTTTACTGGCTCCAACCCCGCCTCTTTGACCGGTCTGTCTCCTCTCCACCTATCTTCTCCTCTATCCATCTTCTGTCCGCCTCCCCCTGTCTCCCTATTTATTTCAGAACCCCCTTCCCCTCCCCCATTTCTGAAGAAATATCTAGGCCTGAAATGTCAGCCTTCCTGCTCCTATGATGCTGCTTGGCCTGCTGTGTTCATCCAGCTCTACACCTTGTTATCTAGTACTCTCTGGTCATTGTTATGCCATATGTCAGCAGGACCAGCATAATTCAATCTGATCTGATTGTTGTTAATGTGCAGTTGAGAGTTAGGACTTTTGTGTGATGCTGCTTCTCATCCTGAGTTCAGTAAATAAAGTTCAAAAGAAAATAAAGAGAAATTACTTTAATCTCTGACAGCATTTTTCACAATGTCAGGATTTCTTGAAGTGCTTCAGTTTGCTGTGTGTTCGTTGGGTGGCATATTTCGTACGTTACTACAAGTTATGAGTTTCCGATAACAATGAAATGCAGCACCACATTTACCTCTGAGATAACTAGGTAAAGAGCAGTATGCTAGACCTGGGTCTGTATTGCACATCATGCATTTTTGGCTAACAATCCTTTCTTTCAGCCTGTTCCTGTATGAACATGGGTAGCCCCCACACCTGAATACAATTAAACATTGATGTGATTTATTTTAGATGTTATTTTGTTTGAGAAACAAGGTGGAACTCCTCTGCCTTCGAAGTAGTGAGAAGGCAATGAGCCCTTTCAGGTGTGATTTTAAACCAAAAGGTGGTACCTCTGACAGTGCAGTGCCTGCTGTCAGTATTGCACAGCTACGTTAACTGAGATTATGTGCTGAAATTTCTGAGATGGGTCTTGAATGTGGTGACCATCTGACATGGGATAGAATACTACCCATTGAGTTACATATTATACTTAACGGTTAACTAATGTTGGGCAACTTTCTGTTCAGGAAGAGCTTGGTTAACTTGGCAGAATTATTACATTGAATTATCGTGGCTCATTGGTGAGTCTGTCACTTCTCTTGTTTTTAAATGAATCCTTCCATTGTCATTGATTCTTCCTTTCTGATTCCGTTGACTCTGCCATGTTTTCATGACAGCAGTTCATGTCTGCGATGAGGTGCTGATTCTGGGCAGCTGACTCACTTTCACTTTCAGAAAGTCTTCCATCACCTTGAGCATTCACTTCCATCGCTATTGCTGCATAATGGAAGCATGCGCATTATGTACAAGCAACTCTGCAGTAACTTGCCATGACTCCTTTTGACAGCAACTTTCAAACCTGCAAGCTCTACCACCTCAAACAAAAGGGCAGCAGAAACATGGAAATATTACCACTTGCAAGTCCTGTTCCAAAGCCACACATCATTCTAACTTGGAATTAAATCGATTACTTTCCTCCGTAGGAAAAGAATTCCAGGACCTTAGCTTAAATGGCACCGTGGGTGTTAAGTAATCCCAAAGGACTGCAGTGGCTTAAGGAAACAACATCTTCTCAAAGGAAATTAGGGATGGGAAATAAATGCTGGCCTAGTCAGCAATATTCCACTTGTTGTGAATGACAGGGAAAAGATGTTAGCCTAAACCCAACTCATGTCCCTGCCCCATCAGGATAGCCCTTGCCTGGAGTTATCTCTGTTTTCCTGCTTTTTTGTGACAAAAATTGAGTTAGATTAAAGGTGCCCCTAATTTGTGAGTGAGGGGTATTGGGGTATAGGGGAGGAGGGTCAGCCTTTAGTACATCAGGGGCTCTAGGCTTCTTGGCTTCCACATGTTGGTGATTTGACACTGTCTGTTGGAGGAGGTCAACCTTGGCAGAGGTGCAAGGAGTGCAAATCAAAAGTTGTAACTTCCTGCATGCTGGAGGGACCATGTGAAAAAGACAGGAATTATTCTGCTTGCAATTTATTTGTCTCGTGTCAAGGATTTCTGCATTACATTGCAAAAGGCTTTCGTAGCGGAAGGAAAGTTTGCACATACATAACAGCTTTTATGACATTGGACCTTTCCAAAGTGCTTTGCAGCCAGTTTAGTACTTTGGAAGGGAAACCACTTAGTTTTTGAAGTTACAATATCAGTCATCCTTTGCACACAGTAAGATCCCATTAGTATCCGTGTGGATAATGATAAGATGATCTGTTTCTGTGTTAATTCAAGGAAAAATAATGATCAGAACGTTGGGGAGCAAAGATTTAGAAGGATGCTAAAGGCCAGAAAATGCTGAAAATGCTGCATCAGCCAGTATCCGTGGAGAGAAATGTTTTTGGTTTGACAGCCTGAAATAATACCTACTATGTGTGTCGGTGTCTGGCCATCTCTGTACTTGACCTATTGAGTATTTCCAGCATTTTCTGTTTTTGTTTTGAATCTGCAACTTTCTCAGAATTTTATTGTTTGCTGCCAGGTATGAAGAAGAAACGTTTAGAAAGAAAGACTTGAATAACTGGTTCTGTTTTCATGTGAATAACACCAATTATGATGGAGAGGTGGGACAAGCAAGTAGAAGCAGATTGTGTACAATAGCTGAGGGTCTAGGATCAGCAGCCAGAAATAGAAGATTAAATGACAGAGACTTTGAGCAAAGGCAGGAAAATTGCCTTTTTAGAGTTCTGCGTCTGTAGAATGTCTGACCTTGGCTAGATTTTGAGGCACAAATTAAGTCACTGTTGAAGATTAGCTTGGGTAGATGGATGTTGAAAAGGTGCTTGAAAGAACTTGGTGACAGCATGTGCAACTGGGGATGAGAACTATTCAGTGACATCGTGGGTAAATGTTGTCAGGGTCTTTTTAGATCAAATAGCTTGTATTGCAGTGGTAATGTATTTGCACAGAATATTGTTGGTGTGAAAGGCCCACCCACCAGTGATGCTGATGCAGGGCTGCCTTACGTTTGCAGACTGTGATGGGTTTTTTATATATTTATATCTCACCTTGGATTTTGAAGCCAGTGTACAGAAAGCTGATTTAAAAACAAAAGTGTTCCCTGGGACCTTTCCACCTTCTCCCCAAGCACATTCTTCCAGAATAGAAACGGCAAGCTTTCAGCCCTGCAACTGGCAAGCTTTTAAAAACAGAAAACTTAATGTAAACACTTGCCCGAGTACTTTTACACTTGTTCAGATCTAAGCATTTTAAACCTTGGCTTCAGCATTTAATACTTGGAGTACAACGGACTCAGAGCATGGTTTTGGAGTGAGGATGATGAGTATCTGAGAGACTCCATTGCTCACTTATATCCAAAATATTTATTTTCTCTTAGTATAATAAATGAATATTTATTAAGTTGGAATTATTAACATCTGGAACAAGTCAGTCACTGTATATCATGGGGATTCTATTTTGGGCAGCACAGTGGCTCAGTGGTCAGCGCTGCTGCCTCACAGCGCCAGGGACCTGGGTTTGATTCCGTCTTCGGGTGTCTGTCTGTGTGGAGTTTGCACATCTCCCCATGTCTGCGTGGGTTTCCTCCAAGTGCTCTGATTTCCACCCACCGTCCAAAGATGTGCAGGTTAGGTGGATTGGCCATGCTAAATTTGCCTGTCGTGTCTAGGGATGTGCAGGTTAGGTGGATTAACCACGAGAAATGCATGGTTAGAGTGATTTGTGGGGTGTGGGGGGAGGTGGGGCTGTCTAGGATATTCTTGGGAGGATCAGTGTGGACCTGGTGGGCTGAAAGGCCTGATTCCACACTAGGGATTCTGTGATTCTATACCGGTGGGTCAGATCAGTTGAGTATAACAGTGTGATGCAGTACAATAAGAACACCGGTCTGTCATTATATGATACTGTGATAGTACTTGTGGGGGATAAGGCTGTCACTGTATTTGGAACTCAATACAAAATGCGTACAAGTGTGCTGCTGGCTGTTTACCACTGTTATTTTGGCTGTTTATTTCCCACCAATATGCATAACGGTAGATCAAGTTGTTTGCTTCCTTCTTGTGGCCCTTTAGGCTTGTTGTGGAGTCTGCTTCCCATTGAAGCAGTTCACCAGCTTGTGGTGTAAATGTAACTGTGGAAAACAATCTTCACAGGCTTGTGTTAACTGGGTGAGGAGTGGTGAAGGAAGCCTGTGACCCAGCTTCCAGATCCTCTGATAAAGCATGAACTTTTCTGTTCTGGGATTGCAAGCACTCCTGTGTACTTCCCTCTTTATAAGCTACACCTCTCAAGACCATAGATCATTATAAAGAGTGGCTTGGGAAGCTCAGTTTGCAAGAAGGCCAGAGTTAGGAATGAGTCAGCAGAATGGAGTTCACCCTGAGTTTTAATATTACTAAGCTGTCACACTGTTTTCTGTAAATGTGCAGCAGAACATTGAGGATTGTTAGTTGCCTTTTGTATGTACTTTAACCAGCATGTACAGAACCCGTAATAGTTTACAATACGACTACTGATGTTACAACACATACACAACCTTTTCCATTTCACAAGCCCTGATATTGCAGCAATCTTTTTCCCTACAAATACACGATTTGGTGATGAGGAAAGGTCAGTGCTGCTAACAAGTGACTTGGTTATCATCAGCTGGAAAGTAACCATGCATCCGAGAGGGGGCAGTCTTGGAATCTGAAGATAGTTGGTTTCATCCCCATTCTGACATTCTAATTAGAATTAGAATTAGAATCCCTACAGTGTGGGAACAGGACCTTCAGCCCAACAAGTCCACACTGACCCTTGGAGCATCCCACCCAGACCCATCCCCCTATAACCCACACACCCCTGAACACTATGGGCAATTTAACATGGCCAATCCACCCAGCCTGCACATCTTTGGACTGTGGGAGGAAACCAGAGCACCCGGAGGAAACCCACGCAGACATGGGGAGAATGTCTGTGTGGAGTTTGCACAGTCACCTGAGGTTGGAATCGAACCCGGCTCCCTGGCACTGTGAGGCTGCAGTGCTAACCACTGAGCCACCATGCTGCCCATTAGTGCACAGTCTTGGCTAACAAATGCATCTGTCTGCTTCAGCACTTGAAGAACTACGTTGTGTTGAACAACAGCTCAAGATTGTGCCCAAAAAGCCTCTGGGAGCTTTGGTGTCACTCACAACAAACATTTTCCATCTTCATTGATCACTGTGTTAGACAGACCAATCTGGGTATTTATCAGAGATAGTAGGAACTGCTGATGCTGGAGAATCTGAGATAAAACGTTGTGGAGTTGGATGAACACAGCAGGCCAAGCTGCATCAGAGGAGCAGGAAAGTTGACGTTTCAGGTCGAGACCCTTCTTTACCGCATTGCTGTTTGTGGGAGCTTGCTGTGTGCTAAATGCTGGCCTTGTTATACTTTGGTTACTTAGTGCTTTGGAACATCATGAACGGCATACAAATGGTTAAAGTTTTACATTCTTTTATCACATTTGCAAAGAGAACAGTTACTGAAAGTAATTCTTTGTACATGAAATGCTTTGAGAGAGATAATAAACTGTATAAATGGACACTTAAATATTTACACACGGTTGATGGCTGGTTTAAGATCAAGTTATATTTAAATAGTGCCCTTTTAACTTAGTTAAACATCCTATGGAGAGTCACAAAAAACTTTTTATGCTAAGTCAAGGAGATATGGGGGTCAGGGATCAAAAACTAGTCAAAAATTTTTGGAAGTGCTATGGTTTGAGAGGGGTCAGGAGCTGAGAAAGGTCTGAAATGGAATTCCAGAGTTTCGGATTTCAAGAACCAAAGACAAAGATGCCATTAATGGAATGATTAAACTTGGTGGAGAGAGGAACTAGAATTGTGGAGTGCATATAGGAGACATTCTCCTGGATATATTGAGTAACACCAGTCTTGCTTTTCTAGTGTTTTTGGTTTAATTTCATCGTCATTTCCCATTCCTTTTTGGAAAAGGAGCTCTTTGCTGCATAAATACAGGAAAGACAGAGGTTTCTGGGAGCAATATGCACAGACCCACGGCCCGTATTCATGCTTTACTGAGCCAATAGCTCTTTTCCACCACCCCACCTCCCTCATTAACCATCATACAGGGGAAATTTCACTCATTTTGATCTCTCATGGGGAGCTAGACGCAGGGTGTGAAGCTTCCTGATGCTGCTGGAATCCATTCATCCATAACAGTGAATATCCCCTTCAAAATGCCAGAGATTTAAAATTAAATACAAGACATTAACCCAATGGATGAAGGCTGTAGTAAATAAATGGAAGCTGTGACATACCTCAAACTTTTTTTTCACTGCTTGGCAATGAGCTTGCCCAACTGATGATGCTGTGTTCTGGTCTGGTGTAGGATTGATTGTTGTCATATGTACCGGGATAGTGAAAAATGTTGTTGTTTTGCGTGCTATACAGGCAGATCATACCATAAAGTGCATCAGGGTAGCAGAACAGAGTGCAGAATACAGTATTAGAGCCGCATAGAACACTACAGCGCAGTACAGGCCCAGAGAGAGTGATGAGAATGAACATTTGAGACGTCCATTCAAAATTCTGATAACAGCGGGGAAGAATCTATCTTGAATCTATTCATATATGTTATATGTATGTGTATATTCAAACTTCTTTATCTTCTGTCCAATGGAAGAGGCTGAAAGAGAGTGTAATTGGGGTGGGAGGAGCCTTTGATGTTGGTTGCTTTCCCATGTACTGCTGCAAAGATGCTTTGCGTTGCAGTGAGCAAGGTATCAGTTGCTCACTTTGTCAAAAGGAAAAAGAAAAACTTACAGATACCAGGGATAGCAAGAATTGCAGATGCTGGAGTCAGAGACAACACAGTATGGAGCTGGAGGAACATGGCAAGTCAGAAGAAGGGTCCCAGCCTGAAATATTGACTTTCCTACTCCTCTGCTGCCTGACCTACTGTGTTCCTCCAATTTACAGATACCGTTTCTTTCAGAACCTCTTGAGATACCACAAAGTGTTTTAGAGCTTACAATGAAAATGTACATGTGACATTTGCTATTGACCAGCTCCTTATTCTATTACTCACAAACATTGGGATAGAGTGCTGGTGGATCTGTTACTGTATCACTGGGGATCAGTGCTGGAGCGCAGGGCTGACATTTTATAATGCTGAGGCATATGTTGAGTGACATTTTGAGCTGATGGATTAGGAGTATGAAAAACTGTTGGTCGACGTATTTAATTTTTTTTAATTGGCATTATTATTGGCAAACTGGATTGAGAATTGCAATAGTAGCATAAACCTCTGATAACATGTTTGCTAAAATCAAATTGGATTTATCACTTTGACTTAAACAAATAACTTTATTTTTGAAATGCTGGATTGTTTTGCTCTGAGAGGCAGAATTAATCTTGGGATTTGATGTATTGTGGAGTGGCTGCTGTGGATCAGTGTGCTGTAATGTATCGGCTGGACCTTATCTTGACCTCAAATATTGTGTGTCAATTCCAGCTGCTTCTCTGCCCCACCATTTTGCACTGGATGAGTGTGAAACAGCATTACTTTTTCTGCAGCCAGGATTGGGGACCTTTCATCTGCTGGTCAGTACTTGTTGAATGTGGCCTTGGCATAAGTTTAAACCGGGAGATCGATAATCAAATCTGTTGGAAAGTTTGTGTAGAATAAAATAGAGGCTTGGAATTATATTGAGGCTTTCACCATTTTTGAATGCCCCAAAGTGCTTTACAGACGAAAATGTACTTTTGAAGTTTTTTATTTTCATTCGTTAGGTATATTTTTGAAATATCTTCAAGTATGCACAGGCACTGAAATAGTTCTGTTCTGTACAGTAGCACATGGAGAAACAAGCATTGGAGTTTGACTGTATCCAGCAAACAAACCAAAGGCATTTCTTACTTGTACAAGACTATTTACATACATCTTGGGCACTGGGAGGGTCTGATAACTGAATGGACCTCCATTTAACTTTGCTGAAAGACCTTAGATGGTCTTCCCCCAATGCGTCTTGGCAGTTGCTGCCCCAGGCTTTAGTGCATCCGTCAGCATGTAGTCCTGGACCTTAGAGTGAGCAGGGTCTTGGTAGTCACTTGTAACATTTGAAACAGGATGGCTAATTCATGCAAAGCAAGCTTCCACAAGCAACAGTGTGATAACAATATTCCATTCTAGTCAGACTGAGGGATAAATATTGCCAAGGACATCCCAAAGGTGTCATGGGATTTTTTTTACTTCTCTCTAGAAAGACAGATTAGGTCTGTAGTAAATATCAGCAAATGACCAGTTGGTCTGTTGTTTTGTTGATTTAGTGATAATTGTTTTGAATTGATAAATACATAACTTTTTTTGGATAAATGAGAAAATACTATGTATGTGGGCTGTCCTACAACCAGGTTTTTCCCTTCTTTCTCTAAATTTAGTAACCTTTTTGAGCAATGCTGCACTTTATTGAGACTGCGGAGAGCTGTCCTCACTCTCTCCCCAAATGGTTTATAGAGTTTATTCTGTAAAGTGTACTGTGATGTAACAGTGACCTTCTTTGAAACTAAAGAGACATATTGGGTTTGAAATGTTAGACCTGTTCCTCACTCCACAGATGCTGCCAGATCAGCTGAATTTCTCCAGTCCTTATTTTTATTTCAAATCCCCAGCATCCACTGTGCTTTGCGTTTATTTCCATACTGTCCAGTGGTTATGCCCCCCAAGAGCTGGGCTGAGACTGAACAAAATAAACCTCGAATGAGATCCTTTTAGATAGAGTTGTAGTTATTACTGAGTTGGATTTGCAAAAATATGCAACCTAGGCTGACTGAGCTGCCCAGTGGATTTGAGTTGGTTGTTTTGATGTTGAGACTCTAGTTGACTCCAGTCTCACTAGGGCTCTTACTGCTTCTCTTTCTTGATGATTTACCACACTGATGCTGGCTTCGTCTTGGTGATATGCTCAGCAACTCTGATTTTAACTGAAGTTGCAGGATTTTATAAATTTCCTTTTGGTGCTCTTTCCTTGAATGTCCATTAGTGCCAGGGAATTGAACACTCTGTGCAGCAGAGAGTGCATCAGTCTTTTGAACCCTGCAAGTCTGCTGCTTGTATAAAACTCACTGTACATTGACCTATTGGGCTTTCCCAGTCAGGAATGGCATGCATCAGACACTGAGAAATTAGCTTCCATGCTGTCCTATTAATGTGCCTTGCTGTTAACCTCAGAAGGACAGTCACTGCTGTAGTTTTGGAGGTACAGCGAACTCCCACAAACAGTCATGACCAGATAACAACCTTTTTTTTTGTTTCTGATTTAGGCAAGAAATATTGGGCAGGACATAAGGGGGCAACCTTTCCCCTCGTTCAGTATTGTCCTGGCAACTTCTGTATCAATCAGAGAGGATAAAAAGAAGAGATAGCAAGAACTGCAGATGCTGGAGTCTGAGACAACACAGTGTGGTGCTGGAGGAACACAGCAGGCCGGGCACCATCAGAGGAGCAGGAAAGTTGATGTTTCAGATCGGGACCCTTCAGAAATGGGGAAGGGGAAGGGAGCTGGGAAATAAATAGAGAGGAGGAGGGGTGGGGCTAGGGAAGGTGCAAGGTGTATCCAGGTTGGGGTGGTGGGGATTGGTCAGTGGGATAGGTGGGAGAGAAGATGGGCAGGTTGTGTCAGGTCAAGGAGGTGGGGATGAGAGGGAGGGTTGGACATGGGATGAGGCCAGGGGTGGGGAGATTTTAAAACTGGTGAATTCCATGTTTAGGCCATTGGGCTGTAGACTCCCAAGGCAGAATGTGAAGAGTTGCTCCTCTAGTTCGCGAGTGGTGGCATTGTGGCACTGGAGGAGGCCCAGGATGGACATCTCACTCAGGGAGTGACAGTGGGAGTTAAAATGATTGGCGACTGGAAGGTATTGTCGTTTGTCACGTACAGAGCGCAGATATTCTGTGAAATGGTCTCCGAGTCTATGTTTGGTCTCACTGATGTAGAGAAGGCCACATTGGGAGCAACGGATACCGTAAACCAAGTTGGCAGATGTACAGGTGAACCGAAATGAACCTTTCAAAAGCAAAGTCGCTGGAGAAGCTCTGCAAGTCTGGCAGCATCTGTGAGGAGAAAAACAGAGTTAACGTTTCGGATCCGGTGACCCTTCCTCAGAACTGATGATGGCTGGGAAAACAACATTTTACATGCAGAAAATAGGGAGGTGGGTGGGGTAGGGACTAAACGATAGGATAGAGCCCAAAGCGAGAGAGAGAGAGAGAGAGAGACAGACAGACAGTTGGACGGACAAAGGAGTTGCTAACGATCAGGCTGGGAGGGTTGTTAATGGTGACCATTAGCCTGCCATTACACATCCCCTGTTGTTAGTTGCTATGTGGTAACAAATTGAACCTTTGTTTAAAAGCTTGTCTGAAAGATGGCAGCTCCGACAGTGCAGCATTCCTTCAGTACTGCATGGGACTGTCAGTCTGGTTTATGGACTCCAGTCTCTGGAGTGGGGACGGAACCTGTAGCCATTAGTCTGAGAGACAAAAATGATCAACAGCTGGCAATCAGAGGTGAAGTAATGAGGTAAGCAGCAACATTTGATGCTTCAGATTATAACCAGCTGAATATGCAGGGATGTATTTGTTTTGAGGAGAGTGTAGAATTCCTGTGGAGTGGGGCTTTGTGCAGTTTCTGTCTTTGTTCCCTCTCCTCACTCTAATTCCCTATCAGTGAATGTGCTGGCCCTAAATTCCTGGGAGGAGGGTGTCACGTCATCCTTATCTTTTTAGATAGCATTGTTATGATAGCAAACTCCAGAAGGATAAGATAATATGATTTCTAGAGACTGGCCGAGTGATTTGTTTTTCTTTCCTTGGTGGTTAGGTTGACTGCAGTTGGTTAATGCAAGGTATAGATGAGCCATGTTACCCTGAAAATCCTTGACTATGCTTTCATTGATTTCTGCCGGCAAAGCTGTGTTACTGGAATTGGAGGAACTTGTGCTGCTTGCTCACCAATCTGGCTTGCATGTGGCCCAGTGTGGATAATGGAAGGTGGTCAGTACTAGTGGAGCTGTACCGTAGTGAGGATATATCTTAATCGAGAGTACTATTTATTTCCAGGAATTGCAAACCGTGATGTTTGATTCAGATTATCCCACAGGTGGAAAGACTTCCTCCATGCTAACCCGATCAGATCCCTTTGTAATCTTAAAGATCTCTATTGACCATCCCTTGGCCTGCTTTTTTCGAATTGTTAAACTGCCCTGATGGGTGTAACCTCTCAGTTCCAGTATCAATCAGTGAATTTTTTTTAATGCAACTTCTCCATTGTCCACGTATTCTTTTTAACAATATAGAAACCCAAGCTGTTCTTGGTGTTCTAAATGTGATCTAACCAAGATTCTATATTTAGCTTGATGGAACTTCTGTTTTTCAGTCGTTTTTTGAGTTGAATAGTGCTGGCATGGACGCAGTGGTCTAAATGACCTCCCGCTGCATCATCCGTTTCTAGGATTCTACAGTAGAGAATAAGATACATACTTCAGTCTATTGGGAACTGTTGACAAGCAGTGTGTAATGGAATGGAACTTCGCATCAGAGTGACTTTCGAGTAGGATTCAGTGTTGGTTGCCTAGAGGTGACCCCCTCTCACCTTTTTGGCGCACATTGTGTGGAGTACTTATTTATGTTGCACTGGTATTTGCTACATCGTGTGATCACTGAACTCATGAACTCTTCCTCCAATGGTGATTGGTGTTGTGCTATTTCAAGTGATTTGCAGCTCTGTCTGGTGCTGCTCATAGCTGACTCTGATCATGCACTGTTTCTAAGTCAGGGCCACAGGCTAATTTTAAACAAAAACAGAAATTGCTGGAGAAATTCAACAGGCCTGGCAGCATATATGGAGAGAAAGCAGGGTTAACATTTTGAATCCAGTAAACACTTCATCAGAGCGGAAAGTGGCTGGAAAGCTGGGACAGAAGAAAATGCCAAATGGATGTTAATGGAAAATTTGTATAGTTGAAAATGGGTTGGCTTTGCTGCATGCGACTCGTACAGAAAGAGGACCTGTGAGTGGTTAACAAATGTGGAGGAAGGTGTTCATGCTCTGAAATTGTTAAACTCAGTGTTGAGTCCTGCATGCTCTGATGTATTTTGGTGAATGACGAGGTGATGTTCCTCTAGCTTGTGTTGAACTTCGTGGTGCAGGCCTGAGGCAGAAATGTTGATAGTGTGTTCAAATGGCAGACAAGTGAAAGTTTCGATAATGTTTATGGATAGAGCATAGGTGTTTCGCAAAATGGCCAACCAGTTTGTGTTTTGCCTCCCAACGTAAAGGAGATCACATTGTGTGTAGCGAAGCAAATGAGCCTGTGGCAGCTGTCTGTTGATATTTTCAGACACTGATTATATTAGAGATCGTTGCTGCAGCATCATCCAGAGTTTGAAAGGCTGGGGAATCGGTTCATTGCACATTAACTGACCGATGATGACCCACTGGTCCAATCATTCTATGCCCACTAGTATGCTGTGATATACAAGAATTATATGCCTCCCATATGACCATCCTGGGAGATGTATCAAGGGTACACAGTGATCTCTGACCCTTGGCCCACCCTACCTTCAACTTGCAAATTCTTTGTGGTTGTCCTTTTCCTTCAGAACTAAATCTGTTGTTACTGAACATGAGGCCATTGGAAAATCTGAGTTTGAATTTTGCCAGAGTGTGTCCCATATCTCTCCGCTGTCTCCTTTTATCTTCCCTGTCTGAAGTTTCTGGCATTTGTTTTGTTAATGTTTCATGTTGAGCTGCTGGCTGTATTCTGAGCCGGTGGCTAATTTTCACCTGAACCCAGATGTCTGGTGATGTCAGGAATGTTTTCTGGAAATGTGCCTGATTCAGGCTTTGGCTGAATTTACCACTTTTTCAGCACTGGGTACCCTAACTGCTTGGTATCATTTCCTCCAGCAGTGCAAATCCTTTCTCCATCTGGTAGCAACAACTCCACATGCAGCAAGAATCCAGACTCTGCCTGGAGCTGTTCCAGCCAGTAGCAGGAAACCTGTGTGTTTTGTTTTGTGTTCCACGCTTCAGCTCAAATGTTTGCTGTCACTAACTGATTATAGAAAAGTCATGGACCTGTTCGCAGAAGCTCGCTGAAAATCATGAAGCCATGGCAAGATCTGGTAGTATTTGGATTGCCTAGGATATACAGCATAGGAACAAGCCATTCAGCCCAACTGGTCTGTGAGATTTGTGCTTCACGTATTTTCCTCATCCAAATCTACATTTGTAACCTTCTCCCTAACTTGTTTGCCTAGCTTCCCCTTAAATTCATCAATACAATTCCTTTCAACTATTTGCTACGTTAGGGAGAACCACATTGTTGTTTTTAGGTGAAGAATCACAGAATCCCTAGGGTGCAGTTAGAGGCCATTTGGCCCATTTGAGTTATCACTGGTCCTCCAAAGAGCGTCCCACGCATACCCCCACCCTCACCATATCCCGAAAACCCTGAATTAACCATGGCTAATCCACCTAGCCTACTCCTGTTTGGACTGTGGGAGGGATCTAGAGACGGCAGCAGAAACCCCACGCACATACGGTCATTCAAGGTCGGAATCGAATCTGGGTCCCTGGCATGTGAGACAACAGTGGTAACTACTGAGCCATTGTACTGCCCCAAGAAGCTTCTTCTGAATTCCTGATTGGTGACTATTTCAAATTGATGGCCTCTTGTTTTACATTTCTCCATCGGAGAAAATATTTTCTGATTATCCATTCGATTAAAAACCCTTCTTCATTTGGCCATTTCCTGTTAGGTCACCCCTTCAGTTTCTTTCTATCATGAGAAAAGAGACCTCAGACGGTCACTGCTTTGCTGATTTTTATATACTAATGCATTTCTGGAATCATCTTTGTAAATATTTTCTGCACCCTCACCAATGCCTGGATGTTTATTTTCTATAACTAGATTGTATGCAGTATTCTAATCGTGGACCAAACAATATTCACTTCACTACTTCTTCAGGTTTATCAAAATGTATTTGTCGATCCTATCCCTCAACAATAAAGCTTGGTTTGCTTTTTTTTTTAAATGGCCTTGCTAACCTGTGGTTCAGGGTTCAGTGATTTGATTCATTTGCACCCTGAGATTCCTTTGTTCCTCTTCTCTGCCATTCCCTCCCCCCCGCCACCTAGACTTGTATCTTCCAAGTAATAAGTAATTTCCCTATTCTTCTTACTAAAATGTACTATCACACTCATTGACCTGTGCTAATTTGCTAAAATGTTGATGCAGAGTGATGAAGTCTGGATTAAAATTAACAACATGTAGTGGTGCGATTTATTTTTTTTTCTTTCCCCCATTGTGCAGTCTTCCCTGTTAGTTCATAGGATGTAACCCCATATGGTCCTCCCTCATGTACTATGTACTCAGATGCTCTTTTTCTGTTCTCCCCTGCTCTTATTCTCTTCTCCTCCCCCGCTCTTTCTTTCTTCCTTTCTCTTCTGTCACACTTGGATTCCTCCAAGACATAAGCGAAATGAGAGAAAATAGTTCTCATGAGAAGAGATAATCTCATGTTCTCGTGGGAATCCTGTTTTCCATTTCAGATGGTAAATCAAAGCTCCTGTTCGAGGCAGATAAAAGATTCCTTGACAAGAGGCAAGTTCAGCCTGGTGTCTTGACCACTATTCTTCAAACACCATTGTTAAAAGAGATGACCTGGCTATTTGCTTCTTTGTTCTTTGAGATATTATGTGCAGTTTGGCTCTGTTTCTACGTCAAAGAAGTAACTACATTTAAAATTACTTCATTGGTTATAAAAGTACTTTCTCAAGATTGTGATAGCTGCTGTAGAAATGGTAGTTTCTCTTCTCTCCCTGCTCTATGTAAACAGCCCTCCACTAGAGCAGTTCGCTCTTGGTAGCCCTGGGCTAAGGAGAAAAGTCCACCTTGTATTGGCTTTTCAGTTACCCCTGCTGGAGCAGTGCACTGTTTGGGAGGGGCAGAGTCATGAGTAGTAGTGCTGGGACGGTTTACAAGGCGACACTTTGGCACCTTCTAAGAGGAACTTTGACCAGTTAATGAATGCTGCTGGATTGAAAGGAAAAACCTGGCAGTCTCTGTGGGTAGAGACTCACACATGGAGCATTTAAATTGAAGTTTTGTTTGGTGTGTTAATCTGTAGGTATTACCGGCACAGATGGCGATAAGGATAATCCATCAAATATTGAAGTCCTATACTATGATTCAGTTTAATTTGTAGATCTGGGTTGCAGTGTTCTAACTTGTTGTGCACCATGGTGATGTAGCAAACATGCGTCAACCTGTCAGGCCCTGTATCCCTAGGTGTGCTGTATTAAACAGTGCCATGTTCTGCATACACTGTGTTGAACAGTGCCTCATGTCATGTTTAACTGCCAAATGTGTCATATGCCACTCACTGGCACTGGACTGCTGATAAACCAGTGCCTCTGGAGAGAGAGAATGTTCACAGCATGGGGCATGTCTGACTCCAGGGGTTTTTATTTTGTTTTGAATGCAGAATCAGAATGCGAGTATACCATTTTCTGTGGGAACCACTTGCTATTTGAATCACATTGATTACTTGCAGAGAACGCTGAGTTAATGGTGCTGACGCTAACATCGGAGTCTTTTAGAGTGAGTTTATCAAGGGCAGACAGTGTATATTTATTAAACACATATTGTGGTTGACATGCCATTTTTTCGAGCAGTAACTGGTTAGATAAAGGGAATGAAGTACGTTTCTAATGGAGTTTCAGTAGGAATTTGATAAAGCACCTCAGGAGAGACTTGTTAAAAACTTCAGTGGTATGATGAAAGAAGAAATATCATAACTTGGAAAGAAAGTAATTTGGCAGATTTTAAGATCAAGGTTAATGGATGTGACTGAGATTGGGGTGATGGGGCTTCAGTGCTTGTTTGGGATGTTAGGCGGATCTATTGATTTGAGGCTGGGGTCAGCATTTTCTGTGGGGGTTGGGGCAATTCAAGGCTGCACGTACATGTTCAGGATTCTTTGTATGTATCGGATGATTAGACTTTGTATTTGGAAAGCACACATTTACAATTTGAGCTCCTGATATTTGTTAGATGTCAGGTGGAGAGCTGGAAATTCATAAATTGATGATGAATATTGGATGAACAGAGTCTGCTGACAAGACAGCGTGTTTGTTCCTCTCTCCAGTATGCTGCTGGTTTTGTGATGATCACAACATTAGAAATACAAGCAGGCATAGACCATATAGTTCGTTTAAGCCATCTGTACCATTCATTAAGAATGTGGCTGAGCAGCTGCTTCAGTATCCCACACACTTCTCATTTCCTTTAATTCTCTGAGACCAAAAATTGATCTGTCTCCACCTCCAATAGATGGAGCCTCCACAATCCTATTGAATCAAGAATTCCAAAGATTGTATATTTCAACGAGCTTACCTTTCATTCTTCTAAATTACAGAGGCGTGAGCCGGGGAGGTGATGGCCTCATTGTATTTTTGCTAGACTTAGTCCAGAGACCTGGTAATGTTCTGGGGACCTGAATTGGAATCCTGCTGTGGCAGATGGTGCAATTTGAACTTGATGAATGTCTGGAATTAGGAGTCTAATGATGACCATATAACCATTGTCGATTATCAAGATTTGGTTCACAAATGTCCTTCAGGAAAGTAAAACTGCTGTCCTTACCTAGTCTGGCCTGTACATGAGTGCAGACCCACAACAATGTGGTTCACGCTTGACCTTCTTGACCTGCCCTCTGGGCAATTAGGGATGGGTAATAAATGCTGGCCTGACTGATGACGCCCACACACCCTGAATGAATGAAAAAAAAATCCATTTCACTCAGCCTGTCATCATGGGATGACCCATTTTTAATGCACTTTTCAATCTCAGCCCCTGCTATATTCTTGACTTGCAGAGTTTGAGAGTTCCATGTTGTGCATATTCACCCTACCTAAACCAGAAAATAACAGATTATAGTGTAGCACAAGATTAGACAGAAAGTTCAGAACATTCTGGGACGTTTGAACCAGAAAATAGTCTGTTGCTTTGTGTTCTCTACAATCGAAAACCTCTGAAAAGAACTTTTTTGTAAAAATTTAATTCTTCTCATTCAGAAACTGTTTCTCCTTGTGTTGACTGGTGTTGGAGTAAGTGATTTTAGTCTTTAAACATTTGATCACTTGATGCTCTTTGTTATTCTGCAAGGTCGCCTTTCAATTTTGTGTGTCTATTCTGTAGTGATTGTACCCCTTGCTCTCATGAGCACCAACCTACCAGCTTCTGATGTGACAGCTGGTGAATTGAACATTGTTGGCCTCCAATACCAGGACCCTAAACCTTTTGAACCCGATTAATTTTAACAAGTACTTTCAAAGTGAAAAACAAGGTCAAGAACCAGAGAGGTTCAAGGGGAAAAAATATCTGGAGGTTGGGATCCGGATAGCTGAAGGCACAGCTGTCAGTGGTGCAGCAGTGAAAATCATGGATGCTCAAGGCCCAGATTAGAGGATTGCGGATATTTTAACTTGTGGGAGTGGAGATTAGAGATGGGTGGGTGAAACCATAGAGGGATTGAAAACAAGGATGAGAATTATAAATTGAAGATGCTGTTGCGTAACTGTGCAGTGTCAGTGAGTGGGATTTGGTAGGATATCAGCATTGGATGTTGGAAGAGTCGCGGCTGCCGGCTTAAATTAGACAGTTAATGCTCTACAAACTCTCAAAATGTGAAACAGTGAATGGAAATGCAGTAGTGCACAAAGTGGTGCTATCCTCCTATCTTCAGCCACACTTTGCAGATGGTGTAAAATTTTGCAGTTTAAAAATAAAGTTTGTTGTTCTGCTGGATTGCAAATCTCTCATTTGTCATCCAGGGTTGGGAGAACTGTGGTTCTGTAATCAGCAGTTATGATGGGATCTGATTAATGTACTACTGGTCATGGCCAATTTGAACTAAACCATCAAATGCCAATACTTGACCCATGCCTGTTTACCAGTGAGCAGGTCCCGGTTCTGTGGTATAACTTATTGGGAATCACACTGTTATTGACACGGTTACTGAGGGTTCCACTGTCAGTAGCATGGTTACTGTCGGGGTGGGGGTCCTGGGGGAAATTGTACTATCAGTGGCACAGTTAGTGCAGGATGTTTCTCAGAGCTGGACTGCGTTACACCACAAGGATTGACCATTGCAATTCCCATGGTGGAAGGAGATGCCAAGACATTTCCCACCTCTCTCTTCCTGAGGGCAAGTTATGCTTTGCTTCACACAGCAGCTATTGGTTATCAATTCCAAATGGCAAAAAGTGGGTGGATTCAACACACGACCTCCAAGGTGCCTTCCACCCCACACGCTATTGCTTATCGAACATGTCAATTCTCATAAAAACCAAAAGAACTGCTGATGCTGTAAATCAGGAACAAAAACAAAGTTGCTGGAAAAGCTCATCAGGTCTGGCAGCATTTGTGAAGTTCTGATGAAGGGTCACTAGACCCGAAACATTTAACTCTGTTTTTTGCTTTCTCAGATGCTGCCAGACCTGCTGAGCTTGACCAGCAAGTTTGTTTTTGTTGTTTTAATTCAATTCTCATGATGCTCCAATTAGAAAATCAATGATATCTTTGTTAGCTGATCGTATGTTTCTTGTCGGACGGTCAGATAACATTTTACCCTGATATTTTTATCACTAAAATAAAAATGTTCAAAGAGAAATTAAAACAACAATTTGTGTGTTTTTTAAAAAATTTTCTTCTTATAAAAGCTTGGAGAAGGACCTGATAGAATCTATTCCAGAATGCTGAGGGAGGCAGGTGAGGAAACTGCTGGGGCTTTGTATGAAATCTTTGGGACCTCTATGACTAAAGGGGATACAGAGGACTGGAGATTAGCCAATGTTGTTGCTCTGTTTAAGAACACCAACAGGGATAATCTGGGAAACTACAGGCAGGTGAGCCTCACGTCACCAGTAGGGAAATTATTGGAGACGCAGTTCTCGGGGATAGGATTTGTTCATATTTGGGAAAAGTATGGACCCATTGGTGATAGGCAACATGACTTTGTGCGAGGAAGGTTGTGTCTCTCAATCTTGATTGAGTTTGTGAGGAAGTGACAAAGATGATCAAGGGCAGGGCATTCCATTGTTGTCTATATGGACTTCAAAAAGGCCTTTGATAAGGTCCTTCATGACGGGCTGATGCAGAAGTTGAAGTTGAAGTCGAAGTCATATGGATCTGTTGTAAGCTGGTAAGATAGATACAGAATTGGCTTGGTCTTGGAAGACAAAGTGGTGGTGGAAGGGTGTTTTTCTTCCTGGAGATCTATGGCCAGTATTGCTCCTCTGACATCACTGCTGGGACCCCTGTTGCTTGTAGTATACATAAATGATTTGGAGGAGAATGTAGGTGGCCTCATGAGTAAGATTGCAGATAATACAAAGATTGGAGAACCTGTGGATAGTGAGGAGGATTGCCAGAAGATACAGCAGGATATCGTTAGGATGGAGATTTGGGTGGAGAAATAGCAGCTTGAGTTTAATCTAGACAAAAACAAGGTGATGCATTTTGGAAGATCTAATGCAGAATGGAGGTATCCAGTAAACAGCTGAACCCTCGGTAGCACCAAGACAGGTGTACAGGTCCCCAGTTCCCTGAAAGTGGCAATGCAAATGGATAAGGTAGTCAAGAAGGCACATGGTATGCTTGCCTTCATTGGTCGGGGCATAGAGAATAAAAAATTTGAAGTCATATTGTAGCTGTGTAGAATTTTAGTTAGGCCACATTTGGAATATGGAGTTCAGTTCTGGTCTCCACACTATCAGAAAGTTATGGAGGCTTTGGAGAGGGTACAGAAACAATATACCAGGATGTTGACTGATTTGGAGGGTATTAGCTACGAGGAGTTATCGGACAAACTTGGTTTGTTTTCACCCGAATGTAGACGGATGAAAGGCAACATGATATAATTTTGTAATTTCTGAGAGGCGTGGATAGAACAGGTAGTCGGAATCTTTCTCTCAGAATAGAAATGTCTTTTAATAGGGGATAAAGGTTTAAGATAAAATGGGGGAGAGTTTAAAGGAGATGTGAGAAGAAGGGTTTTTTTAAGAGGTTAGTAAGTGCCTTGAATGTGCTGCCAGAGGGGGGTGGAGGAGACGGACGCAATAGCAGTGTTTTAAGAGGCATCTTGACAGATAAAAAAATTAGCAGCGAACAGAGAGCGATGGACCACATGGAGACAAAGTGTTTAGTTTAGAAAGGCATCGTGTATCGGTGCAGTCTTGGTGGGTCAAAGGGCCTGTTCCTGTGCTGTACTGTTCATTGTTCTTTCTTTGTTCACTGTTCTGGAAGTTGTTACTCATTTCGCGGAAACCTGACTGCAGATACTTCTAAGCCATACGTCAGAAGGAATTACTATGAACTTTCAATGGGAACCCATTGTTTTCAGAATGGGAAGTGGCACGGACTGCACAAAAACCCAAGGAAGGCCCATCATTCTTCACCTTGATATGAGTTCCGTTCCTAAATTTGGAATTTGCTGTCAATGAGCTGAAGGATGTCGCTTGATTTTCAAATATCCAGTGTCAAACATCAGTTTGGATTATAGTAATGATTAGAATACGTTGTGTGTGGTAGCTACTCAGTGTGCTTCAGGCATGGCTTCAAAGTGCCAAAATCCTCTTGCTTTTTTGTTACCTGTGCTGTCTTCATATTACCAGTGCAATTTATCACCAATTGACAGCTATCATTTTTGCATATTAAGAACTTTGAGACCACAAGCCTTTTATGTCTGAATCTGTGGTAAAGAGATATCAGAGTCTTCTGATCCAATTTGGGCAGCTGGATTTAAACCCTGACCTTTGAGGTGAAATGGTACTGCTGTATCCAGTATAACTGCCTTTATCCACAGCTGATTAATGCATTCCTGCACTCTGCATAATTCACTGCACTTCATTGCACATTTAAAATGTTTCAAAGCAAGGTTGATGCTTATTCCAAGATTAAAAAGCTACCAGGTCAATTAAGTGTTTTTGTGCATTGTGGTATATATCTTTTGACAAATGAGTTCACTTGGTTTTTATTAACTGGTGTGCTAGAAGCATTTCCAAACAAACTGTTGCAATTTTGTGTTTTTAATTTTTTGTTACTTTTGGATTTTCGTGGTGCTGGTCACTTGGCCATGAGTCCCTTACAATGTAGGGTATGCCCTTCTCTGTCCAATATGTTGTTGAGTGCTAGGGGAAAGGATGGCCTCGTATTTGTAACTGAGGGCCCTTTTGTACTGTAATAAATGTCGGTATGTGCAGTGAGTTGCATGGGAATATTCCTTTCCTCATGATCTAAAGGCTCATCTTGAATCAAGACACCAGCTTGAGCTAATATCTGAATTTTTTTTGTTTAGTCAAAACAAGTGTTGCAAATACTCAACAGATATGGCAGCATCTAGAGAAACAGAAGTAATGTTTCAGATTGATGACTGACTTCTCAAGATAATTCAGTGCAAGTCTTTTTTTTTTTTAGCGATCTGTTCACCTTTGAGATTTTCACTTTGATAGTTGATTCTTCATTGAAAAGAAGACTCGGGGGTTTCTTCATGGATGCAAGCCTCTAGCCATATGGTTATTTATTGTAGCTTTAGAACCTGGGATGACATGGAATTTCTGTGAAGTTACAATCATAAGAAATAGGATCAGGAGTAGGCCATTCATCCCCCTGCCCCAGTCTGCTCTGATACCTAATAAAATCATAGATGATCTGTGGTCTGAACTCCACTTACCTGTCTGCCCACCATAACCCTTCCTCTGTCAGCTGACCATCTTTCCAACCGAGCATTAAATGTATTCAGTGACCCAGTCTACACTGTGGAAGAGAATTCCAAAGAATAATGACCACCCAAAGAAAAAATATTTCTTTTCTGTCTTGAATGAAAGCATCCTTATTTTTAAATTCTACCCTCCCTAATTCAAGCGTGCTTTGCGTGGAGCAATATACTCTTAGCCTTTACTGTCGAGATTCTTCAGAATCTCCTATTTAAATAAGATCATTTCTTGCTCTTCAAAATTCCAATGAATACTGGCCCAATCTATTCAATCTTGGGGGCAATGGCATTATGGTAATGTCATGAGTCTATTAGTCCAGAACCCCAGGCTCTATTGTTCTAGGGTCATGGGTTTGAATCCCACTGTGGCAGATGGTGACATTTGAACTCAATTAAAACAATTGGGATTTAAAAGCTAGCCTAATGGTGCCCATATTCCACACTGTAGGGATTCTGATTCTATATAATCGCTGCCAGTTGTCATAAAGACCCAATTGGTTTACACATGTCCTGCTAAAATGGACAATCTATATGATAATTCATCTGCTGCATTACTGCTTGCTCACTTAATCAATCCGTATCCCTTTGAAGATTCTTTGTATTCTGTCCACAACTTATTTCCTAACTCCCGTTGTATTTTCAGCATCTTTGCCTACAATGTACATGGTCCTGTCATCCAAATCGTTAATGCAATACTGGCAACAATGTGCATTTTCTATTGATTTTTTAATACAGTAAAATGTCTCTGGGGATCCAGCAGCAACATTACCAAACAAAATTTTGCGTGGAGGTGCAAAATGGGACCAATATTTGCCTTGGAATTCATTCCTGGAATGAAGGGTCACAGGTAAACTTTCCTTTTCCCCACAGATAGATAAACAAATATTCCCTTTTAAGACCCCACTCGTGCGTGGCTGTGCAGTGCACCAAGTAGACAACGCATAGCAACAGAAATTGAATGTTGCTCAGATCCTTGTATTAATTTCATTCTTGGCGTATGGGTGTTATTTGCACTGCAGATCTTTATTACCCATCTCTAATTGTCCTCGAGATAGTGAGATTTCTTATTCAAGCTGTATGGTGGAAAGTTCAAGGATTTTGACCCACCGATGAAGAAGGAATGGTGCTATATTTTGAGTTCCCATATCTCTTTCTACCCTTATTTTACAATCCTTTATCTAACTCTTAAATGTTGCTACACTCTTTAAATAGCGATCTGAATTGCTCAATCTTCTGAATTAAATAAACTTCCACCTGCATTTGAACACTTCTTTATAAAGAAATCAGCCACTGGAAAAACGTTTCAATCCACACACGTACCGCCCCACTCCTTTTGTTAATGTTGAACACCTTGATCAAATTGCTCCCGAATTTCTTCGCTGTAACAAGAAGCTTGAGACAAGATTTTTAACCATTTACTTTTGAGTCTGGTCATTGAGCAAATGTTGCCGTCTGAGTTCAGTCCCCCTTCAAAAAAAAAAGTATTCAGGACCCCAGTGGATTTGCCTTTTTCTCATTGATGGTTTACGGCACTAGGTTGACTCAACTCTTTAAACTGTGATCGAAGGGAAGGCCCTGACAACCTGGATGGCACACTGGGCAAATAGAACCGAGCAGCTCTATAAACAACAGGATTGCACCTTCCAAACCTACAACTGTTACCGTCTAGAAGGGCAGCAAATACGTGGAAAGACTGCCAAATTTCCCTCAAAGCCACTCCCCCCACTGACTTGGAAATATGTTGCTGTTCCTTTATTGTCGTTGGGTCAGAATCCTGGAAATCCCTAAAAGCGTAGTGGGTGTACCTAGAGCAAGTGGACTGAAGTGGTTCAAAAAGCCAGTTCACCACCACTTTCTTAAAGGCAACTAGGGATGGACAATGTATGCTGGCCCAGCCAGTGAAATTGACGTTTCCTGAATTAATTTAGAAAGACTTCCCAGTGTTATTTGCGTGAAACGAGGTGTGCAAGCATGCAGAGATGCACAATGCTTTTTTGAACTGGAAATGTACGCCGATCTGGTTGATAAACGAGTTAGAGTCGGGAGTTTGGGTGTGTGGAGTAGTTTAAAGTTAGAAAATCTGTGTGTTAGATGACAACTGTAGAACTGGGGGTCAGATGCTCCCCTGCCACAAATAAGAGGCTGCTATGCACCAATGATTTGGTGACAGGCAATGGGAGACATGTGGCCATTGGAAAATTCAATTCTTTATGTACAGGAGCATAGGATTTGGGAGCAGCACTAGATCATTCAGTCCTTCGAGCTTACTCTACCTTTCGGTCATGTCATATCATGTGTGATCTCTTTCTGATCGCCTATACTCCACTTTTACGTCTGCACTGCCCACTGCCCCGCCCCCCCCCCCCCCCCCCAAAAGGAAACATCCTTCTGATATCCATATTACCCAGTCTCCCCAGGATCTTGATTATTTGAATTAGATTACCTCTCATTCTTCTCCATTTCAATGGATATGGGCCCAACCTGTCACCTCTTCTTCACAAAATAAACACTTAGTCCCAGGAAAAAGTTGAGCTGAATTGTTTCTTGTGCGTATGTATTTTTGTTCCAATAAGGAGGCCAAGACTGCGGACAATACCTCAGATGTGACCTCAACAAATGTACTTGCAAAGCTGCAGTAAAACCTCCCTATTTTTAGATTTCATTTTCATTGCAACATATACCAACTTGCTATGTGCCTTCCTCATTGCTTGTTGTTCCTGCACACTGACATTTTGTGATTCACATATCAGGACTCCCACATCCTCCTATAATACTGCACTCTGCAATTTCTCTCCATTTAAAATGCTGTTCTTCTTAGCAAGTGGATTCAGTTGCCAGTTTTAATTTCTGACATGTGGGTTTGTCCTTGAATTTGGTAGCGAGCATTTATTATTTGTAGTAAAGTCTTCCAAAATACTATTCCTCACACTAACAATAACTTCATTGTCAGTAATCAATTCAAATTGACAGGATCAGAATGGGTGTGGTATTTTCTGCAATGATTCACTAACTGCTCTGTACAGTTACACAGGATGCTGGTGTGTATGGGCATAGTATGAGCTGGAACTTGTCAACTTCTTGGACTTGAGAGTCTGATTGCCCTTAACATGAGTCAGTGTTTGATTAAAATATTGCATCAGGAATCTCTAAGTTGAAATCATTGGGATTGGGGTAACCTCTGATCAGCTTGGGCTGTTAAGTGGCGAGCAGCACATTTGTCACATTCATGCTAGGCAATGACTGTCTCCAAGGAGAGCGAACCTTGATATTCTGTGCATTAGCAGTGCTGAATTCCACACCATCAGCACCCTGAGTCTTACTATTGACAAGATAGTTAACAGAGCCCACCATACAAATATTGTGGTTACGTGAGCAGGTTAGATGCTGGAACTTCTGTGGTGAGTAACTGTCTTCCTGATTCTCCATGGACTGTCAAGCAGTTGCAGGGCACAAAACAAGAGTGTGATGAAATACTCCGTTAGCCTTGCTGAGAGTTGTGATGGGCTCGCCTCAACTCAGTGCTTCATTCATTCTCCCTATTCATTGAATAAATGGCTCTCTAATCCCATTGGGATGCAACAGCACTAGCTTCTGTGAGCAATTGGGAATAGCCAATAAAATACCGGACTTTCCACATTCTAAGAATATTTGGACCCTCTTTCTCTAAACTATTAGCTAGAAAGCAACCAAGAATAATTTGGATGTTCCTCAGAGGCCAAGTCAGAGGAAGAAGGGTCTAAACCCGAAACATCAGCTTTCCTGCTCCTCTGATGCTGCTCGGCCTGCTGTGTTTATCCAGCTCCACAACGTTTTATCCAAGTCAGAGGATGCAGGTTTTTGAAGAGTTCAGGCTCTAGAATGTCAGGAATAACAGTTGATAGCTTCACTAATTCTTCTAATCATTATAAATTGTTAACTCCACTTGGAAATTGGTAAATAAACCCAGCTGGTGGCCATATCTTGCACAGATTTAATAATTCAACCATGATATGCTGCATTTGTATTGAGCTGCTTTACATTCTAGTTCTGCTGGGCCTGCTCACATGTAATAACATGTTTTATTCTTGTTAAAGGTTTGAAAGTGTTCAAAACTGTGATTTTCCCCTGTTTCCTGGGACATTGGTGAGTCACTGCCTTCAGGCTTCAAAGCTGATTTCAAAGTCAGACTGATCCAAGCTAGGTCCTATCAGATTCCCTGCGAAAGGCAAAGCAATATGTTGAGTTAATAGATTCTCCTAAAACCCAAATGGACATGATTGGGTAGTGGCCATGGGCTTACTCTCACTTGTAGATAGTGACACCCTTGTTGCAGCCAGTTTGGTTAAAGTGCTTAAGACGCTTGGAGGGTTTGATTGGGCAGATAGGGTAAAACAGTTTCTGCCAGCGACAGGTTGTGGAGCGGGAGGTGGCTAGAGTCTAGAACAAGGGCACAAAGGTCATTTGGGGTGCTATCAGAAAACTCTTCAGAGTGGAGTGGAAATCCAAACACTCTTTCTTTCCCCCCAAAAAACCATGGATTTCAGGGTGAATTGGAAGCATCCTGAGTGGATTGACAGATGTTCATGAGGTAAATGCATTAAGAATGTGGAACCAAGGTGGAGAGATTTGGTGAGATACAAACTAATAAGGTCTGTTTTGCCAATCAGATCATTAAGAGCTGAATGACTACCTCCTGCTCTTGTGATCTGAGATGGGAATTTGAAAACTCGGACCTTTAGGTCAACCTTTTTCATTGCTGCCTCAAATGATGTGTCTTCATACCTTAGGGTATTTTTAACATATGTCACTCTTCCTCTGCTATCCCACAAAGAGTGGGACTGAATGGTGAGGGTTTTCAAGCTTTGTAGGAGGTATTCGAAACTGTTCGCACTAGCAGTAGCAAGTACTGTATTACCATCAGGAGGGGAAGTAATTCCTAACAGCACAGAGGCCCATTCTCATCCACTGGATGATATCCGTAAGCTCTGTGCTGACCCAGAATGAAAGCTGCAATTCCTTGTCACGGAGTACATTACCCATTACCCTTTACCCTTACCAAGTGAATCGACAGTCTTAGTCAACCCCATTTCACATGTATTGTGGTTTAATGAGACTGGCACTGTCCTAGTTGGAATTGCTGCTTGTTAAGGAGTCTGATGGTTGACTGTTTAATGAATGGCTCTTCGTTGTTTTGCTTTGATGTGATTCCCCAGCTGTTGGTAAGGAAGACTTTGCAGGATTGACGGGGCTGTTTTTGCAGTTGTCTTCAGTGTTCTAGGTCAATGCCAGTTGTTCTATCCAGTTTCTTTTTGAGACACAGTAGTGACTGATACAACTGAATGGCTTGTTAGGCCATTTAAAGGTCAGTTAGCTGGAATGTGAAGTAGGATAGTCTCCCTTGTTCTGGACCTCTCTTTACCAATGAAGCAGTAAGGCTGAAAAGCCTGACACACACCTCATTCCAGGCCTTGTGGTTGCTGCTGAGTATTAATCAACATCTGATGGTACACCATCTGGATATTGTCAGGTCTTGGGGGCACGAACATCAGGATCAACCTTTTTAATCTATTCCCAGGTTTATATTCCATTATGGAGATGGGTCAACTTTGGGGGAGGCAATGGTCGAGTGGTATAATTGCAAGATTATTAATCCAGAAACTCGGCTAATGTTTCAGTGGCCAGGGTTCAAATCCCATCATGGAGGATAGTGGAATTTGAATTTGATTTTAAAAAAAAAAATGAATGAAGAGTCTACTGATAACAATAAAAACATTGTCATTTGTGGGGAAAAATTGCTGGCTCACTACTGTCCTTCAGAAAAAGAATCTGCTATCCTTACCTGGTCTGGCCTACATGTGACTCTGGTCCCACAGCATGTGGTTGACTCTGAACTGACCTCTGCAATAGCCTAGCAAGCTACTCAGTTATATCACTCTTTAATGAGTCTCAAAAAAGAAACTGGACACGACATTTTGTCATCGACTTAGACACCAGTGAAGACAAATAAAAAAACAGCCCTATCAGTCCTGCCAAGTCGTCCTCACCAAAGTTGGGGACTAGCGCCAAAATTGGGAGAGCTCTTTCACAGACTAGTCCAGCAATAGCCTGACATAGTTATACACCCCAAATACTGTGGTGAGCAGCTCACCATCTGATTTTCCCCTTGCCTGTCCACCATCAACAAGGCATAAGTCATGTGTGTGGTGGAATACTCCCCACTTGGCTGGATGAATGTTGCTCAGTAACGTTGAAGAAGCTTGACATGATCCAGAACAAAGCGCCCTGCAGGTTTGGCAGTTCAACCACTCCCTCCATCACTGACACTCAGTAGCAGCAGTGTATGACATCTGCAAGATGCACTGCAGAGGTTCACCAAAGATCCTTCACCACCAAAGAAAGCACATTCTAAACCCCCAGCCACTTGTATCTAGGAGGATAAGGGCAGAAGTTACATGGGAACACCATCACCTGCAAATACCCCTCCAAGTCACTCACCATCTTGACATAGTGAATGAGCAGTGATATATTTCTGGCACTAGGTCAGAATCCTGGAATTGCCTCCCTAAGGGCGTGGACAGTCATCCTACAGCACATGGACTGTAGCAGTTCAAGAAGACAGCTCACCACCTTCTCATGGCAACTGAAGATATGCAATAAATGCTGGCCAACCAGAGATGCCCATGTCTCGTGTGAATTTTAAAAAAAGTTATTCTCGAGATATATTAACAAGTCACTCTTGGGAGTATGAGGATTGTACTAATGAAAGGACGCAGAAGAACAAACATTTGCAGAACCACTTTCCTTTTATGCATTCAGAATTATCCAAAGGTTCATAATAGCAAGTAACTTTTTTTTAAATAAGAAGTTAGAGTTGATAGTTAGTGTGGAAATAAGTTGGTGAATAGCAAGGTTCCAATAATAAATAAAGACCAAAAGAACTGCAGATGCTGTAAATCAGGAACAAAAACAAAGTTGCTGGAAGAGCTCAGCAGATCTGGCAACATCTGTGAAGCAAAAACCAGAGTTAAAGTTTCGGGTCCAGTGACCCTTCCTCAGAGCTGATGGTTCTGACAAGGTTCCAGCAGTGGTGGGGTGATAATATAATCAGTTGATCAATTTGAGTGAAGAACAGTGCCTCTACATCTGAACCAAAGGTTGAAGTACTACCTGCCCCGAGGTGTGTCATAACCTCTCAACGAGTTGGTTAAACTAACTATATCTCCTATCAATGCTCCAATACTTCTGCCTGAGTAGCTAGACAGATTTTTGGTTTAATGACTCATTCAAACAATGTAGCGGCCCTCTCCATTCTCTCCTGAGGAACCAGTCTCAAGTCCTGACATGAAGCCTGAACCAGGTGAGCCAACTTGCCACCTCTTTTGCAAAGTATTTTTGCTTCTTCTCTTGGATATCTTGGAACTTTTGCATTGGAGGGAAGGGCTGGGCTATGAGTAACTTGAATTTTTTGGTGTGAGATGTGATTTTTTGAGTCATTGATATAATGAAGCTATTGCTAAGAATCTGTAGAGCTATGAGAGACTGGAACAATTTACTCTGGAGCAAAGTAAGAAGGAAAAGAGCTGAATTTTTTAAGGGAAAAATAGTTAAGTATTTGAAGGAAAGGCAGGGGATTTGTGGGGATTGATGAGGGCAGAGTGTGCCAATGGAAACAGTTGGGAATTGATTTGATACTGAATGGATGCTAACATCAGCAATTTTGGAAAATTTGGAAGTGATGCAGTGAAGTAGTGGATATCCAGCTGACAGTCACTAACTACTGAGATGCTTTGTTGAGACTTGGAGACGGTTTATCTGTCAATGTTGTTAGATTTTCTTTGTCAAATGATAAAGGATCAACAGGGTTGCCATGATGTGAATAGCATAGTGTTCAACTACAGGTAGGTTTCATGAGCTGCAGATTCACATGACGATGTGCAATCTTGAATTTAGTCCAGTTATGAGAATCTGGCATTATGGTCTCATGATGCTTGTTAAACAGCGAAGAAAGGATGGATTGTCAAATTCTTGCACATTGCCTTGCTTGCTGTGGATGTGCGTAGGAGCAGGGAAACGGTTTGACTGTCTCATGGCACAAATTGAAGAATTATTAAACTATAGAAGTCTCTTTCCTCTTCCCTTTTCTATCAAATTATAGTATCCAGGGAATAGTTAAGGTTATATCTTTTTAGAGCTTTTTAATTTTTAAAAATCTTTGTATTTAAAATGTTTTGAATAAAATTAGTAAAGCAAAACCAAACAATGCTCAGCAGATCTGACAGCATCTGAGGGGAGAAATCGAATTAATGGCCTGAATATTCTGATGAGAGGTCTGAAATAATTATTCTGCTGCTGATTGGACTACAGCTGTCTGCTTACGTTTAGATCTCCTCTACTCTGGAAAGTCCTGGATACGGGTGCCCTGTTCCAAAAATGTCCAAGAATCTACACATTCAGCATCAAAGAGAATCGGCAGAACCCTTTTTTTTTTTTTTTTTTCTCTATTCCCCTTTTTTTGTGGCAGCAGCTGCTGTCAGCTAGTGTCTGAGAGTTAAATATCCAATAGCAGAGCCAGTGATTTTGATAGCTGCTCTGAAAGAATGGTTCCAGGCGGTGTTGGTTTGGTTTTGGCGGGGTTGGTATGCAGATTTGGGGCTGGCCATATGTTGGCTTGGGGTTTGGGTGGTGGTGAGGGCTTGGCAGGGATGGAGGGGTAGGGTGTTGAGTCTGTGAACGTCAGATCTTGCAGTGGGTAGTTTGGCGTTGGCTTTCAGGGGTCTGGATGAACTTGTAAGTGGTCATAGCTGGTAGAATCTGGAGGTGTCAGTGGTGCGTGTTGGCAGGTCCAGTTTAATAGCTACACAGGAGTTGGAGCAGATTTTTAAATTCTTGTCCTAGGTAGCTGCACAGATGCTGCCAGACCTGCTGAGTTTGTCCAGCAGTTTCAGTTTTTGTTTCAGATCTTAGGCGTGCGCAGTTTGTTCTTTTTATTTCAAGATCTTTCATCAGTTAGTTCCAGTAAGAGATACAATGTTCCAACACAGATATAGCCCATTCAACCATTAAATCCATGTTGTCAACAATGAGGTTTGACATTTTATGTCAGTCTCCATTTTAGTTAATATTCTATTATCCTATTTAGGCAGCTAACATACTGTTAAAAGACTTGGTACACTGCATTTAGAGGATATTTCACATTAAATCCAGAGATGTTATGCACTTCTGCAGGTAGGACTTGATCCTGGGTCTCCTGGCTCAAAGGTGGGGGCACGACCACTGTACCACAAGAGACTGTACTTGGATGAGACGAGTTCCACATTCTGCCCACACCTTGTCCAAAGGACATTTCTCTGACCTCTTAAGTTCCCTTACAACTGTAATAATAAAGTTACTATACCCTCAACCTAACCAAGAATAAATCAGCTCTCCCTTCCTGTGTCCTAACTGTTTACAATCTCTTTGAAGATTCTCATATCCCCCACAGCGGTGATAATGTTCAGAAAAGAAACACTTCCTATTTCCAACGCTCTTCTCCATGTTGACCATTTGAGTGTGAATAGATTCAGCATAAAACCATTTCTGTTGGACTCCAACCTTGTTGAGCTTTACTTTGGTATGTTTCCCATTGTCAGTGTGGAAAGCAGAATCAGTTCAGAGGCTTGATATCCTGAAAATTTGCTGGTTGAAAGTGTGATGTTTTCTTAAAAATGTTCACCACAAAAATGCAGCAAAAAAAAAACAACTTGCGTTTTGTACAAGCATTGATGCAGTAGTGAAGAACATTGATGAAGGTGCTGTAGTTGATGTCATCTATATGGACTTCCAGAATAAATTTTGTCATGTACCATATAAATAGCTTGTCAATAAACGTGAAGGGCATGGGATTAAAGGTACATTGGTTATGTGATATAGAAATGGCTAAAGGACAGAAAGTGGGCTTGTAGTGAGTTGTTGTAATTTGGAGTGGAACAAGTGATGTTCTTCTGGGGTGATATTGGGGGCTCTACTGTTGTTTCCTATGGCCTAATAACCTGGACGTTGGGATAAAGTCCTGTAATTTCAAAGTTTGTTGGTGGTACAAAATGTGAAAATGCTATTAACAGGAGAATAGCAGTAGATGTCAGCAGTACACAGACAAACTGGTGAAGTGTGCAGACACTTGGCATATTGAAATTTAATGGATGGTATGAAGTGATAAATTTTAGTTAGGCAAATGAGTTGATGTGATACAAAATAATGTGTGCAATTGTGAAGGCAATGCAGGCTTGGCACGTATGTATACAGATTTTTGAAAGTGGCTGGACAAGTTTTTTTTTGGCTTATTCTTTGGATGTGGGCTGCAAAGCCAGCATTTATTACTCATCCTTTAATTACCCTTGAGAACACAGTGGTGAATTGCCTTTTTGAACCACTGCAGTCCATATTGTGTCAGTATACCCAAAATGCTGTCGGAGAGACTGTTCTAGGATTTCGATGCAGTAACTTTGAAGGCAACAGCAAATGGTTCCAAATCAGGATGGTGTGTGGCTTGGAGGGGAACTTGTAGAAAAGGCTGTTTCTAAAAAAAAAAGCTTGGTGTTATTACCAAAGGACTGGAGTGCAAAAGCGAGGAAGTTATGTTAAACTTCTATAAGCGCTGGTTAGATCTCAAGGAGAGTCGTGTTCAGCATCGGGAACCAAGTAAAAGGAAGGATATTGAAGGATATAAAACCAGTGCAGAGGAGCTAGCTCAGCTCAGTGGTGAAGAACTTCCATAATTTGTTACTCATGTAGAGAACGTTAAATGGAGATTTTAGTAGAGGTTTTCAAAATTAAGAATGTTGGTCGAGTAAACAAAGAGAAACTTCTCCCTGTGGCAGGAGAGTTGAAAACTGAGGAAACAGACCTAAGAAAATCATTAGGAGAACAGAAACTTAGACTTATGGTGTGTTGTGATCTGGAATGTACTGCTAGGTCGGTGGGAGCGAACTCATCATAACTTCTAGAAAGAAAATGGAAAAATAATTGAAGCAAATATTTGCAGGGGATTGGAACTAATTGGTTAGCTTTTTCATAGCCCCAGCACAGGGCTGACAATGGGTTCTGGTAGCAGCCCATGTAGTGATAAGGCTTGATGTGTGTGGTTTGGGGTAAGGAAACGGAAGATGGAGCTCAAGCCCTAGAATTTAACGAACTTGCTGTCGAGTCCCAAAGGCTGCAGTGTTCGCAAATGGAAGATGAGGTGCCTTTCTTCCAGCTTGTGCTGAGGTTAGCTGGAGCACTGCAGCAAGCCTGAGATGACAGATTTTGCCAGGAAGCATAATAGTATGTTGCAGTGGCGGGAAGCCAGCACAGTCTGATGGGCTGAATAGTTCTTTTGCTATGGATCATTTGTAATGGCTATCTTGTTCACACAGTCACTGTTCTCAGGACCTGCTGGCAGTTACCGATGCAATCATTATAGTCTGAAACACAAACTGTCTGTGCAGACTTATAACACTAACTTGGACCATCCTGTGTCTCAATTTATCTTTAAGCTAATTTATGTATGTAATCATTCCTGCATTGTCAGCATTCCTTAGGTTATTTGTTAACTTTCCAATGGTCTTGAACCCAATTCCTGAGTGATCCACGTGCTTTTATGAGTAGTAAGGCAATAAAATTTGAAGTTGTACTAATGCTTCACTGACCGACCAAGCTCGGAATGCCGTCTGCTGGTCTCTGAAATTGAAAGGCATTGTGAGAGATTGGATGAACGGGTGATGCAGATTTGCTGTGCAGCCTACTGTACTTGAATAATGTGCCTGCCTTGGGAGTGAGCACCCAAGTCTGGGTAGAGTCACATGACATCTTACACTTGATAGCATCAAGCAGCAAGATGAACAGTTTAGCAGCTGCTGCCATCAGTTTTCAACCAAATTTTAAAAATTTGTTTGTATTTCATATGCGATGTAAAACCGAGACCCACACCCTCAAGTGGATATAAATGATCCCATGGTTGTTGGAGGAAGTGCTAGGGATTCCTTGCCTCCTGGTTTCCTGGATGGTATTTATTCTTCAAATTGGACAAGCTAGGAGAGTAGGCAAAGAAGTGACAAATGGAATACAATGTAGACAAATGACAGCGTATGCCTTTTGGTAGGAAGAATAGAGGCGCAGAATATATTCTAAATGGGGAAAGGATTCAGCAATTTGAAGCATAAAGGGACTTAGGACTCTTAGTTCAGGATTCTGTTATGGTTAACAAGCAGGTTCTGTTGACAGTTAAGACAAATACATGTTAGCATTCATTTTGATAGGACTAGAATACAAGAGAAGAGATGTACTGCTGAGGCTATATAGGTACTGGTCAGACTGCACTTTGAATATTCTGAGCAGTTTTGGGCCCTGTATCTAAGGATGTGCTAGCATTGGAGGAGGTTCACAACAGAGATCCTGGGTATGAAGGGCTTGTCATGTGAGGAACAGCTGAGGACTCGGGGTCTGTACCCGATGGAGTTTAGAAGGAAAAGTGGGATCTGATTGAAACTTAACAAATACTGAGAGGCCTGGATAGAGTGGATATGGAGAGGTAGGAGAGACTAGGACCCAAGGGCACAGCCTCAGAGTGAAAGGACGACCCTTTAGAAAGAAGATGAGGAATTTCTTCATCTGGAGGGTGGTTAATCTGTGGAGGCCAAGTCATTGAGTCCGGTAAGACGGAGATAGTTTCTTGATTAGTAAGGGGATGGAGGGTTGTGGAAGAATGAAGTTAAGCATAGCTGAACCATGATAGGACTGCTCTGCCATTTCCGTGAGCAGAATGGCCTAATTGTTTTCCTATATTGTATGGTCCATAGAATCCTACAGTGTGGAAACAGGCTGTTTGTCCCAACGAGTCCATGCCAACCCTCAGATCATCCCATTCCCCAAACCGACCTAATCTACACATCCCTAAACACAATGGGCAATTTAGAATGGCCAGTCCACCTAGCCTGCACATCTTTGGACTGTGGGAGGAAACTGGAGCACCTGGAGGAAACCCACGCAGACACGGGGAGAATGTACAAACTCCACGCAGTTGCCCGAGGGGGAGTCGAACCCAGGTCCCTGGCACTGTGAGGCAGCAGTGCTAGCCACTGTGTATGAGCTTCATCACAAACATTTTGTATGGATGTTTGCTGTTTGTGGTTGGTTGTTGCTAGCAAACTTGGTGTCACATTCCCTTGTGACAATGTTTTAAAAATACTTGATTGTCTCTGTCTCTGTCTCTGAAGTGCTTTGGGATGTCCAGTGGTCATGTAAAGTGCTATATAAATGCAAGTCTGTTCCTTTTTATTTTCCACAAGTGCACGCTTGAAGGAAACTCTGTGCTCAAAAGGACCAGAACAGATGAGAAGGGACTTGGGTGGTGGTCACTGTCAATACAGTGTAGGGCTAGGAATAGATCTAAGGTCACTTCCTTCTCAGAAACCAGCACTGGAGCATGCTTTATACATCAAAACCAGATTGTTGCACCAGTTGGCTAGCCATATGTTGCATGATCTTGTCTCTGAAACTAGCGAATCCAATCTGGATTCTTAAGCATCTCCAATTTTAATTACTGTACCATTGATGACTTCAGTTGTCTACACCCAAGCTCTGGAATACCCTCTCTGCCCCTCCTCTCTTTCTACCTAACTTTCCTCCTTCAGGTACCTCTGTTCAGTGTCATACTTTGTTGTATAATATTCCAGTGAAGTTCTTTGGGTCGTTCATTGGATTAAAAAGATACTAGTGGAGATAATGTGGTTAATGGTATAAACACGCCATTCACAAGGCTGCAGTTAGCAATCATGAGATCTGTGGCTTTTGAGCTCAGCTCCATTTATCCTCCAGTCTGGATAAAGAACAAACAATGATAGGGAGAGGCACTGAGGGAAGCTTAGTCCAGCCAAGAGCAACACCCCATTTCCACCGTCGAGTCTCAATACATTTCCTGCTTCATTGTATGGCTGTGCGCAAGCAGATTCCTCTCAAACCTTCTCAGACAAATGGTTGCATTTTCCTGTGTGAATTCCAGAAATCCCTAATTTGCGACCTTTCCTTCTGCTCCCAGCCTCACATTTATAATCATTCACCTTTTTGTATACTTACTAGTAACTCAAATGTTAACCTTGAAATTAAACAGAATACCACTTATTGTAATCCAGCGGAAACATTGCTAATGTTTGCTTTTTGAGAATAGAATACTTCTCTTACTCTGGGTGAGATGTAATATCTGTCCCTGTAAAGTTCCTTTGCTCCTGACATCTGCAGGCTTAATCTACTAGAACCACTATGCTCAAACTTGGGAAGAAAAGTCACTGGGCATTGAGATACAATGGTTTTTATTGATGGTCTATGCAACAAAATTATTCTGAAATATTGTACATGTGTTGAAACCTGGTTGATTTGCCACGGTGTTTGGAAACAGCAGTTTGTGTGATGCAACTCCCAGGAATGTGTCAACCAAGAGGTGGTATCCTGAAATCCAAGCCAGGAGATTTTCATGGCCTAGACTAGGGTTCCGTAACTTGCTAACAAGAGTCATCTTTAAATTTAGTCAAAAGTATAATATCTTGTCGGCCAAAATGCTATAATTCATGTACCAATGACAATGAAGAAACAAGATGGGGACACGTTCTTGATTTCTGTGCAACATTCCTGGTTGGAACTGATGCTGATAAATGTATGAGGCCATAGGGAAAGGTGGGCCAGCCGTTATGCCAGCATCCAGTTAGTCCCAGTCACCTGCCTCTTCCATTAATATAAAGATTAAATATCAAAAGCCTCTTCAAAAGCTTTGATTTGGATTTGCCTTCACCAGACTACCAGGAAGAATGTTCCAGATCCTAATCAATTGTTGTGTAAGGTTTTTCTTCATGGTACCAATGCTGCTTTTGACAGCCACCTTAAATCTGTGTCATCTGGTTCTAGATCATTGGATATATGTCTGTTCTGTCCAGACCCTTCGTGATTTTGAAAACCTCCTGACAAATCTCCACTCAACCTTCTCTTCAATAAGAACAGCCTCCGCTTCTGTGATCTTTGTTAATCAAATGCCATTTTTCAAAATTGATAAAAATCAAAATGTTTTAAAGGCTTTTAGTAAGAAGTGCTAACTGATATTTTCTGACAATTACAATGTTAATATAATTTTTTTTTTTTTTAAAGGTCCATTTAATTGCCATTAATACCCATGAGCGACTCGCATGATCAGCTAGTGGGTAACACCTAAACCATGACTGTGATAGTATGTGGTATCACTTAGCTTGCCAAAAGTGTACATAACCTGCTATGACTCTTAATTCGCACAAGGTTTTGAAAGAATTGTGAATTTTGTAATTAAACGTTTCACATGTAGGAGATCTTGTGGCACACTACCACTGATTCAGAATGTCTGGTTTCAGGTCCCTCATGCACCAGCACTGTGCCATAACATATCTGAGTAGATTGATTTCAAAAAAAATCCCAAGTTCTAGCTGTGTTACCTGTTTAAATATTCATTGCCAAAAGTTTTAAAGTTGATGCACATTTAGGCAACTTTGTCAATTTTGTATGATGAGAGGAAAAAATGGCTTGATCAAATTGGAAGCTACACAAGATCTTGATAAACTGCCTCTTTCTATGGCTTCATATGCTTATCTGCATTAGTACCATCTGAGAGCGTTGTACAGAAATTGAGATCTTGTGGTTCTATGACACTTGTTTGCCCACCCCTTGTCATAACTTTGGCTTTGGCTTAATGCATGCATACCACCCCACTGTGTCTTTAGAAAGTTGACTCCTAGTTTGTATCAATATTTAGGTAGTTTTAGTTGTAGATATTCCACCACTAGATAGTTAACTGCGATAACATGGCTGCGCAAAGTTAATTCCTGTTAACTGTCGTCTGGAATACACTACTTTAGAAGTAGTAAATGAAGATTCAGTAATGGCTTTCAGGCGGCACAGAAGGGAGATTTATTGGCTAACTTTTTTTTAAAAGAGCTAGTACAGACAAGATGGATTGAATGGCCAACTCCTTTCTGTAAGAACCTATGAAGTTCTGAGGTAGGAGGTCAGTTTTGCATGGAGTGGCTGACCAGGACTTCCTGAGGTAAATTACTTGATCACTGAGGTTCTATTTCAACTTGGCCCTTCACAGACCTGTGGTTGCTTGGCATCAACACAGGCGCATGTTTTGAAATGTGCAGTTTGTACCGAATGTCACAGTGACCATTGTGCCTCAGGAGTTGTTAAGCCTGACTGCTCTTTGGAATGTTTTGTCCTAATCCTTTTTGAACTGGCCAAAATTCTCCCTTTTGTGAAGCACCGAGTGTATGCTTTAGTTTAATTTCATTGGACAACAGTTGAACCTAGTGCTTGTTAGTTACAGGTAGGCATTTCTGTGAAGTCCGTGAGAACTATCCCTTTCCAGCTGAGATGCCCCTAAGCTGGCCCCATGTTTAACATGCAGAGAATTCTCGGATCTTTCGGTTAATGTTTCAGCTTGTGTCAACTTCACTGAAGGGAGAAACACATATTTGCTGCTTTGTGCCAGTTCCAAGGCGACCTGTCTTTAATCCTCTTTGGGTATTAGTATTATCTTATGCAATTCTTGTTTCATGGGTTGCTCATTGACTTCACTGACCATTCACATGTTGGTGTGATTTGATCATGAGTTCTCACGTATTATCATTAATTAAGGCTGAAATAATTGTCAGTTTGTGTAGATATGGAATCTTGAGGTGGTGAAGGTCGCGTGAGAGGTTGTGTGGGAGTGTATTGTCCCTGATGCCTGGACTTTAGTGCAAATAAGTAGCTTTAGCGGATTGTGATGTCATATAGTTCCTTACAGTTCCTATAGGGAAACCCTTAAACAAAATGGCTAAATTTACCAATGAAGAAGTTGCTGACAAGATTCCACATTTTGTAGTTTTAAACTTCAGCACAATAGTAGTTTTTACTCTAGCACAAATCCAAACCAATACAAATGACACATGAATTAACAGGGAAGGCTATTTCAGTAAGAAGGTAAATTTTGTTTTAAAGTTGATGGATCGTAAGTACGTCTTGGGTAACTGTTGGCATCCATATCATGTTCTGCACAGGTTTTGCGCTATGTAGCCACATAATCCCACAATATTTTATCCTTAATTCCTGACTAATTTTGCATGAATAATGTCTGACCATAGTTTTCAACTTTGAGTTTCGTGGACACGACTATCATCAGCCTTGCTCACTTTGAACCCTTTCTCCCTCCGGTCACAATAGCCCTCATGGTGTGGCTTTCAAAGTGACTTTTCAATCAAACAAACAATCAACAACGTCCTGGTTCACAGCATGGCCATAGCTGGGAAAGCAGCTAGCCCTTAAAATCTCAAAGTTATTCACAGTTTTCTAGGTTTTAGACATATTTTTTAGACAGTTTGTACAGTATCTCTGAGAGATTCTGCTTTCTACCAAACAGAAAATCTGACTTCGCCCTGAGAACTATTTGCTTCTTTTGCTGCCAAGCATTTGCTGAGTTCCTCTTTCCTTCTATTTTTGTCTGCATCTATGCACTGACCGCCTTCATCTTGTAGCTTGTTTTTATCATTCATGACAATGGGCTGGACCAACATTTATTGCCCATCCCTAGTTCCCTTTTGATAAGGCGGAGGTGAGCTGCTGCTTGAACTGCTGCAGTCCCTTTTGTGTAGGCACCCGTGCACAGCCCTGTTGAGAGGGAGTTTTAGGCTTTTGACCAGTGGACAGTGAAGGAACAGCAATCCATATTTCCACGTTAGCCTGGTGAGTGGACCTTGCAGGTGGTGGTGTCCCCATGTAGTTGCTGTCTGTGTCCTCTGGAATAGCTGTGGCCATGATTTTGGAAGGGGCTATCTGAGGAGTCTTGGTGAATTCCTGCGGTGCATTTTGTAGATAGTACAGTCTTCTGCTACTGTCATTGGTGGAGGGTGGAGTGGATATGGTACCGGTTAATTGAGCTTCTTGGTGCTGGATTATGTCAAGCTCTCGTAACTTGTGTCTTGTGCAGACTTTGGGGAATCAGGTGGTGAATTATTCACTGTAGGATATCTAGTCTCTGACCTGCCCTTGTAGTTGCTATATTTAAATGTAAGTTATAGATCCGTTTCTTGTCAGTGTTGACTCCAGGATGATGATAGTGGGGAATCCCATGATGGTAATGCCATTGAATGTCAAAGGTGTTGGTTAGGTTCTGTCTTGTTGGAGATGGTCATTGCATGGCACTTGTGTGGTGCAAATATTACTTGCTACTTGTCAGCTAGACCTGGATATTGTCCAGGTCTTGTTGCTTTTGGATGTGGACTGCTTCAGTATCTGAGAAGTTGTAATCATTACCAATTATCTCTACTTCTGATCTTCTAATAGGGAGAAGGTCATTCATAAAGCCATTGAAGATTTTTGAGCCCAGGACACTACGATTTGCAAATTCTGCAGAGATGTCCTAGAGTTGAGATAACTGACCTTCAACAACCGTAGCTATCTTCCTTTTTGTGCTAAGTATGACTTGAATCTTTGCATACAGCTCTTATTTGTGTCTGCTAGTGCCATGGCTTCATTCTTAACTTCCTGCTTGTTGGTACTGCTTCCAGGTCAAGGATCACCACAGTGCATGAACTAGCATTTTGTATTAACCAATGAAATTATAAATGACCACTTTTTACATTTGACGCACAATCTTAAGCTTTTCAAACATTCCTGAGAAAATTTATGCATTTTGAAAATTACAATTCCGTTTTATGGAATTAAAGGTTGCCCCACAGTTATTGGTAATTGAGTTATAGCCTAACTCTAGGAGCACAGGTCAAGCAATGTTTATTTGCTGTGAATCATCATTGCTGTAACATGCATGTAGCATGTGCTAGTGCCATGCAAACCCATCTTTTTAATGGGAACTGTTTAGGAATAATAGGTGTATTTCCATAAAGTGGATGCATTCCCTGATTTTTTTTTTTTTAAAAAGAATAATTAATTAGGGCGGGAGTCAGGACCAAGGACTCAAAAGAAATGCATCCACTCAGTGGGTTTCTGCATGGCCAGGCACCTTCTATACAGGACCAATCCTATAAATTACAGCTTTGGCAACTCCCTCGGATCAAGAAACCTAAATATCCGAAATTGCTTCCTGTACATGGCACTTTTCTGACTTTGCTCAACTTTCTAGTGGGAACTTTGTTAAAGCTTGGATGTCTTTGAAAGCTCCAGTGAGCAGTGTAGGTAATGTTGGAAGAAATTGCAGCTGATGTTTGAATGATGTTGATTGCCAAAATAAGCTACTGGGAATGATATTAATTTGTCAAACTTTCTGTCCCTTTGCTTCAACACGAATCCAGCCTCTTAGCAGTTTAGTTCACTATTATGTCACAATTCTGTCATGGCCAAGAACATGCTCTTCCTAACGTGATGTGTGGGTGGCAGGGGCTGGGAGGAGATGATCAATTGATGGTTACCAGTTCTCATTCTTGAGAGACAATGATCCCAGTGTAACTATGTTAATGTATACTAGCAATGATCTGGAATTCAGTACTGGAAAGGGCAGTGGAAGCAGAATCATTTGCAACTTTTAAAGGCGACTTGGGTTAGTCCTTGGAGAGAACTATTTAGTGTGCTATGATGAAAAGAACAGAGAAATAGATATAATTTGATAGCTCTTTCAAAGAACCAGGACAAACGTGATATCTTCAACGGCCTTACCTTGTGCTGTGAGAGGCTTTGATTTAAACTCATTTTGTGATTGAATGTGGGTGTTCTGGCTCCTGCTGCCACCAGCATGTTTCGGTTATGATTAACATGAATTTGTTAACTTATAAGTGTACATGAATTTGGCTACTTGTATCCATGCCAACAACTTGATAAAGATCATTTGGTAACAAAAAAAACAAGGCCATGCTACAAGTAATACTTGCTTTATGAGTGCACGTAGCATTCCCCATCATTCGTTATAGTTACAAAACAAGATCCAAATGCCAGCCAGTGATACAGAAACTGTTGCTTATAAAGTAAATTTTTCTCTACACAGCCCTGATCAAACAATCCCAGAGCAGGTACAACATGGAGTTGCGGGGAGTCTTTACTCTTGCCTAGACTCCGTCAGTCAAGCACTCCCAAGACAAGTACAGCATGGTTAGATCAGGAGTCAAGGTACTTAGTGTTGCTGTGAGGTGAAAATTCCAAGTTGCTGGCAGGGAGGGATGTGCCACATGGTCTTGAGTCTTCAATCGATGATCGATTGTCACAGAATTGGAGATGGGTTGATTAGAGAATATGTAGACATTTACGTGGAAATTTGAGGGTTCTTGTGACATGGTAGTGTCCACACCTGTGGGCCAGGAGGCTTGGGTCCAAGTTCACTGCTCTAGAGGTGTGCAGTCACATCGCTGAACAGCTTGATTAATAAATATAAAAAAGTGACTGAGCCGATCCATATAATAGAAGGGCTATTCTATTGAAGAGGGATGTGACTCAGTGAATTGATGGAAGCTGTATTGAACGCTGAAAGACCTCTTGTTCCACAAACTGTAGTATGTAACTGTTCCTGACATCTCTCACACATTACAAATGTTAAAACTCCTCTCTGTCTATTTTCACCACCAATCCTTAAGATTGTTATTTCAATTTCCTGTTTTTAATTAACTGTCAGAACGCGCATTACCCCCCACTCGCTATGTGTACTCTGATTTTGCAAGGGCAGACACGAGACTGTGCTAAAGATAAACCAGAAATAGTGTTTATTTCCCACGCTTTTAGAGGCTGGGGGAAATCTTGCAACACAGCACTTCCAAAAATACAAGGAAATATGTAATTGGAAAGGATCAAGAAATTGATGTAATTAGTAATGACTTACTTATACATATCAAAGTTTTTGCTTTTTAAGATGAAGTCCAGTGTTGGAATTGGCAGACTGGAATTCCATTGTGAGGGGAGGTCGATGGTCTAGCCAGCGATTGTTGAGTTGTAGATCCTTTCTGCTCTTCAGAAATTCCTTTTGAGGGTCTTCTGGGGGCATTTTGCTGAAACATGACTTTTGCTTCACTGTTTTGGTGAAGTTTGAATTTAAAAGCTATGCACAAATGCTGGTTGGTGACTACTTTTTACAAGCCAGTGGCTTTTCCTGTGTAACCCAGAGTTGGGGGTATTGATTATTGTCACCACATAGAGCAATACTTTCCCACTTTAACTGTCCGCAATTTCAAAATTATATTCCTAGAGTGAGTTGGGTTCAATACTGAGTCATGTGATCAAGTCTTTGGGTTGGGGGAAGGAAAATAGTTACCATCAAGTCAAAAAAGCTTGCACTGCAGATAATGGCCCATTCCATAAGTAAACTAATAAGTTATCAAAATGGTTTATAACAAAAATTGAAATCACTGGAAAAATTCAGCAGGTGAGGCAGCATCTGTGGGAAGAAAGCAGAGTTGGTGCTGCGAATCCAGTGACTGTTCGACAGATTTTATAAGATTGGTGTGACTTGCAATTCTGTCGTATAGGGTGTTTTCCTGGAGATCGTTCTCTCTGTAACGGCGTATAATACAATTTTTAAAAATCCAGTCTTGCCTGAGGCATATGAGGGATTGATTGCCTAGCTGACAGTGTTTGAGAAGCTACCCAGAAGTTGCATGCTAAGTCTGTTCACAGGAATGTAACAGCAGTCTTTATAAACAATCACTAATCATATAGATTGTTATTCTGTATCTATCAGTTTTTATTCCGGTTATGATATTGTGATACTGGTGTGCTCAGGGCATAATCGCAGCAAGCCAAATGGATGAGAAAAAGTAGGAGAGTTACGTTGTCTCAGCATTGTTTTGTTAATGACTGGCAAGGCATGGGTCTGAGAGTCGTGAGTGGGGTCCCACTGCAGAGATTCAAGTCCCTTAACCAGCCTGAACCAGTGCAGTAGTCGAGAGAATACTGTACTGATGGAGGATTGGCACTGGCATTGAGTAAGTGCTGCATTATCACAGGCCAGTGCTGAACGAGTGCTACTTGAGAGAGCACTACAATATCAGCAGGTCAGTTGGGAAGAAGAACTACATGATCGGTTGGGTCATTACTGAGTTAGTGTAGTACTGATGGAAAAGAGAGTACTTGAGGCAATACTGCACTGTCATGGTCAGTGCTGAGAGAGGGCTCCACAGCTGGAGGGTCACTGATAGGGAATCGATGCATGGCTGGAGGATCAGTACTGGGGATCACTGCATTACCAAATGGTCAGTGCCAGGGGATCGCCGCATTGCCTGAGGGTCAGTGCTGAGGAATGGGTTCTGCCATTCAGAGAATTGCCATCTCTCAATTTCTGATGACCATCTTTTCTTGTATTGCTTCCCCCCTCCAGCGCCCCCCCCCCCCCAGCCCCCAAAAAAAGTTTTGCTGGCTGAGTTTTTTTTATTTCTTTCGCTTAGCTGTTTTGTAATTAGTCCTGGCCTTTTGGGTCTTGAGCAGCTGTAGTTCTTGAGCAATATGAGCTCTCTTCTCCTGTATTTGCCAAATGGAGACCATCCATTTAAATAGAGCAGAGGGCAATGTATCTCCTTCAATTGCTCTGCTTTTTAGATGTACTATTCTCATGTGGAAAATACTTGATGACATTCTGACCATTTGTGTGATGTTTGCACTGTCCCTGAGCACTGACTGTAAGGACATTTTGGTCTTATGATTTCAGGACATGTCTGACCCCCCAAAGGAGCTGCGTCCTCGTCTCTGTCGTATGCAGAAAGGTGCTAATGGTTACGGCTTCAATCTGCACAGTGAGAAGTCAAAGATCGGTCAGTATATCCGGGCTGTGGATGCTGACTCTCCTGCAGAACGTTCTGGACTGCTGCCTCAGGACCGCATAATTGAGGTACCCATTTTTCACTTTCAGTCTATCTCTCTCTCTCTCTTCCTATGCCATTGTCCACCTGTGTGTGCCTGCATGCCTCTGCCTTGGAATGTGGTAGGGCCAGTTTTATTGAAATATTCAACTGGGAAAGCATCATGATGGAGCCCACCCCTGTCCCCATCCGCCCTTGCCAGTCGGGGTCAGTGGGTGATGATCCAGGGTTGGAAGCCTTGCCACAGAAGAAGATATTTTGAACGAGCTCTTGAATTAATCCACTCTTGCTCGTAAACCAACAGATTTTATCTGATAACGCTAGGACCAGCTCAGGTTTGATCTGAGAGCCTTGGGTACTCGATTAGCCGTTGTATGCCTTGGCTGTCCTTTTGGATAAAAGCAAGGCAGTTTGTGTGATTGCTTGAAGGGACCCTCATCCTGAGCTTGTGGGTCAGTGATATTCTGCAGTTATTGTCACCAATCATTGCTCTTTGTTCTGAAGTGTTTTGGCATGGGAGAAATGAGAACTTTGTACCTGGTGTCCCTATACCTACACTGTACATCATGGGTTGGGAGTATGTCATTCATCACATTTCATTGGCAGTGCTGTTGATGACCAATTAAATTTCAGACACCCAGGATTGGAAATATGGTCCATGAAAAGTGTGTCCAATATCTTGCAATCAAGCTGTCCCTCACTTCCCCCACCCCTTTTTTGTCTCCTCTTTCCTTCCCTTGCATGCACAGTCTTCCTTTCTTTTGCGCCCTTGCTTGTTCGCGCCCACCCTTGCTCGCTGTCTCTCCTTCCTTCCCATCTGTTGATTATCCTTTTCACTCAGTCAGTTATTTGATAGCCATAATTTCCTGACAGTGTATTTCAGTTACTCGTAGTCCTTTTCCCACTAATATCAGGGACTTATCTTGATGTCTCGGCCAGTCTTACTTCCTCCGCTCCAATCTCTCTATTCCTGTTCCTGGAATGCATTACTGAGCTCAGTGTCTTGTCAATACACTTACCCCACACTGCAGTTTCCTGCTTGGTGGTGTACAGTATGGTACACTTTCTAGGTCAGGGCTATCAGCAAAATTAACAGCAGTTACTATCTCTAAGTCAGAACTGGAAGAATCAGGGAGAATCAGTCTATTCCTGATCTCCTTCTGCTAACTTGACAATGTTGCTTTTATTCCAACTCTGTCTAATTTCTCACTAAGTGCCAAGCAATTCCTTCCAGTTTCAGTTGACTCAATTTTTCTCCGTAATCTTTTGTCTGAAGCCTAACAATGCCTTTTGAAAATCGAACCTGCAAAGATCACCGGGGTTCAATTAGAGATCGTTTTGTGAAAGATAAACCATGTTGACAATCCTTATCAACATTTTATTTTTCTCAGTAATCACCACCTCTGTGCCCCACACATTTCGCAATCTTTGCACCACCAACGTTGAACTCACTGTTCTGGGATTTTGCTTCCTCTTTTGTTTGAATATTTTAAGACAAAATTTGTCTTTAGTTTCAAACAGGCAAAAGAGAGGGGGAAAAGCATTAATTTCATTAAGCTGGTTGAATGTAAACAGCATTAATAGATGGTGTTTAATCTCAGCATGTAATTTAGTGTTTGCTGCACGATTTGGTTATTGGTCTAGAATCCACCTTGAGTGAGTCTTTATAGACGAGTGTTAATATTCAGGAGTTTTCAGTGGAATTTCACACCCAGTGAAAGATCAGGGACACACTCTATCAGACTTGGGGGCAAAAAGCACGCTCAAGTGACCTGGATTCTTTCAAAATAGTTTACACCCAGGAGGTGTCTTGTACTGAATTTTTTCATACAAATCCTTCTGACAGTTTTCTTCACATCATGATTTCCACACATACAGGGGAACGATCGACCAAACAGTTAATCTTTCTTTGGCTGAGGAAAGGATGTTGGGCTGGTGTGTCTAGCTGACAGAAGATAAGTCTGAGTTTCTGTTTAATACCCCATCGGTTATGCTAGGTAATTTGACAGCGGTATGGAGGAAATGGAAACAGTCCGTCCGGGCTGCACTGGCGTGTTGGTCCAAATGACTGCTCCTGTTAAAATGTTGCTCAAAGCAATAATCTTCCTAAAAGTTTACTAATAAACTGTATCATGTCATTTCATACTTTTTGTGTCTCTCCGCCAGTGCAATATTTACAAACCATTAATGGAGCTGTCAAAAATTCCATTCACGCAACGAGTATTTATAGACCTGCATCTTTCAGTGCCTTCAATGAGATGAACCCTGTAGGAATTATTCTGATTCTGTCTTTGTCTTTGGCTTCTGTTAGCTGTCAGATTAAAGAAGCACCATCTACAGGGGGAGAACTAATGGGCAAGATGCTAATTTTGACCCTTCCTTGTCTCTTTTGATTTCTTGATACATCTCCTCACTTTCTGCACCCTACTTTGATCTTTTTAACTTTCTCCTGTTCTCCACTTAAACACTCTACAAGTTCCCAGTTGAGAAAAGTACTCATGTAGCGCAGATTTGTGTATATATTTTTTCTACAGACGGTGCACTTTGCCGAATGCTTGCAGCTTTTTCAGTTTTCAGTTTAATGGAGGCTGTGTACCTGAAGTGGCATTTACTGTTCATATGGCTGTAGTAGTGTGCAGTGCTGCTAAAATAAACACTGCTTTGTGTTGCAAAGTGAGGGATCAATATCTGGAACTTTGCTGCAGGCTATTCATGTCCAAGGACGCACTTGCTTCCTCTTGGTCACGTCATTTGCTGTTCTGTGTGGGTAATGGAAGGTGACCAAGAAGATCCCCAAGAGTAAGGTCTGTCCGTGGTGCTTACGTTGACAACTTGATTCAGATAATAACTAACAGGCCTCATGGGAAATGAGCAATAAGGGCTGTAAGGTGTTGTGCGTCAACATCTACCTAGTCACATGATCTTAATTAATTTCAAATTGATCTCGTTATTCGTGATGGGCCTGGATGCACAGTACTGTACCCTGGTGTTATACGATGGCAGTATTGGAAGGAAACAAATTGTGCCACAGTGGTTGGCAGAATTTTGAATTCAATAAAACCTGTCTGGAATTAAGAATCTACTGATGACCACAAAACTATTGTTAATTGTCAGAAAAACCCATCTCACTCAATAATATCCTTCAGGGAAGGAGATCTGCCATTCTTATCTTGTCTGGCCTACGTGTGACTCCAGACCTACAGCAATGTGGTTGATTCTCAACTGCCCTCTGAAATGGCATAGTAAGCCACTCAGTTGTACCAATCACTACAGCGTCTCAACAAACAAATGAAACCGGACAGACCATCTGACGTTTACCTAGGCATTGGAAAAGACAATGGGAGAAACTGTGCTGTTAACCCTGCAAAGTCCTCCTTACTAACATCTGGGGGCTAGTCCCAAAATTGGGAGAGTTATATCACAGACTAATCAAACAACAACCTGACATAGTCATACTCATGGAATCATACCTTACAGACAGTGTCCCAGGCACCACATCACCATTCCTGATTATGTCCTGTCCTACTGGCAGAGACCTAGCAGAGAAGGTAACACAGTGGTATTCAGCCAGGAGAGAGTTGTCCTGGGAGCCCTTAATATTAACTCCGAACCCCATAAAGTCTCATGGCTTCAGGTTAAACACAGGCAAGGAAATCTCCTGCAGATTACCACCTACTGTCCTCCCTCGGCTGATGAATCAGTTCTCCTCTATGTTGAGCAGCACTTGGAGGAAGCACTGAGGTGGAAAGGACACAAAATGTGCTCTGGGTGGGAGATTTCCGTGTCCGCTGTCAAGAATGGTTCAGCAGCAGTACTACTGATTGAGCTGGTTGGGTGCTAAAAGACAAAGCTGTGAGATTAGATCTGTGGCAGGTGGTGAGGGAACCAACAAGGGAAAACATTTTGACCTCATCCTTACCAATCTGCTGGCTGCAGATGTATCTGTCCATGACAGTTTTGGTAAGTGACTACCGCACAGTCCTCATGGAGACAACGTCCTGCCATCACAATTGAGAATACCCTCCATTGTGTTATGTCATATTATCACTGTGCTAGATGGGACAGACTTTGAACAGATCTAGCTGCTCAAGACTGGGCATCCATGACGTGCTGTGGGCCATCAGCAGCAGAATCGTACTCCAATGCAACCTGTAACCTTGTGGCCCAGCATACCCCCCACTGAACCTTTTGCCATCAAAACAGGGGATCAACCCTGATTCAGTGGAGGGCACGCCAAGAACAGCATCAGGTATACCTAAAAATGAAGTGCAAACCTGACGAAGTTACTAAACGGGACTATTTGCATGCCAAACGCCATAAACAACAAGCAATAGAGCTAAGCAATCCTGCAACTAATGGATCAGATCTTAGTTCCACTGTTCTGCTGTTTACAGTTGTGAATACTGGTGGACAGTTCAACAACTCAGTGGGAGGAGGTGGCTCCACAAATATGATGGAAGATCCCTACACATCAGTGCAAAAGATAAGACTGAAGTTTTCATGGCAGTCTTCAGCCAGAAGTGCCAAGTGAATGATCCATCTCAGTTTTCCTCTCGTGGTCCCTAGCATTACTGATACTGGTCTTCAGCCAATTCGATTCACTCCACATGACATCAATAAATGGTTGGAGGCTGTCAATACTGAAAAAGCCTTGGGCCTGACAACAATCCAGTAATAGTACTGAAGACTTGTCCTCCCAAACTTGCCATTCCCTTAGCCAAGCTATTCCAGTACATTTACAACACTGGCCTCTACCCAACATTGTGGCAGACTGCCCAGGTAGGTTCTGTACATAAAAAGCAGCACAAATCCAAACTGGCCAATTACCACCCCCTTCGTCTACTTTTGATCGTCGACTAAAGTGACGGAAGGTGTCATCAGCAGTGTTATCAAGCAACACTTGCTCAGTAATGCCCAGATTGAGTTCTGCCAGGGCCGCTCAGCTCCTGACCTCATTATAGTCTTGGTTCAAACATGGATAAAAGCTCTAAAATTCAGAGGTGAGTGTGACAGCTCTTGATACCAGTGTTAGATTCAGTTGAGTGTGGCACCAGGGAGCCCTAGCAAAACTGAAATCTAGGGGTTTCAGGGGCACACCGTTTGGAATCATCCCTGGCAGATGGTTGTGGCTGTTGCAGGTCAGTCATCCAGGACATCGCTGCAGGAGTTCCTCAAGGTAGTGTCCTAGGCCCAACCATCTTCAGCTGGTTCATGAATGACCTTCCCTCCGTCGTTAAGATCAGAAGTGAGGGATTTTTTTGCTGCTGCGTGCACAATTTTCAGCATCATTCGTGAATCCTTAGGTACTGAAGCAGTCCATGTTCAAATGCAGTAAGATCAAGACGATATCCAGGCATAGACTGACAAGTGGAAATTAACATTCATACCACACACGTTCCAGGCAATGATTATCTCCAGTAAGAGACGATCGAACCACCATCCCTTGATATTCAACAATCTTACTATCATTCAATCATAGAATTCCTACTGTGTAGAAAGAGGCAACTCAACCCATTTGAGTCTGCATGGACCCTCTGAAGATCATCCTACGTGGACACACACACACACACACACCCATAACCCTGCATTTACCACAGCGAATCCACCTAACCTGCACACTGCAGGATAATATAGCATGACCAGTCCGCCTAATGTGCTTATCTTTTGACTGTGGGAGGAAACCAGAGCACCTGGCAGAAACCCATGCAGACACTAGGAGAATGTGAAAACTCCCATCTAGACATTCGCTGAGGATGGAATAGAAACCATGTCCCTGGCGCTGAGAGTCAACAGTGCTAACCATTGTGCCACCCCGCTGCTCCCCACTATCAACATCTTGGGCGTTACCATTGACCAGAAACTCATATAAAGTTTCATATCATATAATGACACATCATATAAATACTCTGACTGCAAAAATCAGTCAGAGGCAAAGAATACTGTGGCGAGTAACTCTCCTCCTGACTCCCTAAAGCTTCAGCACCATCTACAATGCACAGGTCAAGAGTGTGATGGAATACTCCTCATTGCCTGGATGGGTGCAGCTCCAACAATACTGGAGAAGCTTGACACCATCCAGGACAAAGCAGCCCACAACATCAGTGTCTCATCTACAAGCATCCACACCTTCCACCACTGACACTCATTAGCAGTGGTGTGTACTATCTATAAGATGCACTGCAGAAATTCACCAAAGATCCTCAGACGGCACCTTCCAAATCCATGATCACTTCCATCTAGAGAAACTAGGGCAGCACATACATGGGAACACTAACACCTTCAAGTTCCCTCCAAGCCACTCATCATCCTGACCTGGAAACATACTGTTATTCCTTTGCTGTGACTTGGTCAAAATCCTAGAATTCCTCCCTAAGAACATTTTTTGGTGGTCTGTCTACAGCACGTGGACTGCAGCGGTTCAAGAAATCCGCTCACCACCACCTTCTCAAGGGTAACGAGGGATGGGCAATAAATTCTGGCTGACCAGCCAGCAAAGCCCATGACCCATGAATGATTTTTAAGAAAAGATCTGTACCCTCCAGTATTGTACCTTCAATGTTATACAGTGACAGATCTGTGTCCCTGTGACAATCCTGTACCCTGAGTGAAAATCCTGAAACTCCTCAACCCCTAGAGCACTGTGGGTGTCCCTACGCCGCAAGGACTGCAGCATTTCAGGAAAATAGCTCTAGGGTAATTAGGGATGAGCAATAATTGCTGGCTTAGTGCACATCCCATGAACAAACAAAAAGAAATCCCCACCAGTAAGTATGGTTGTAAATATCTGTTGTTTCTCCTTTTTTCTTTGCATGTCTGTCTGTACCTTTGTGTGTTTCTGGCACTCCGTGTCTTACCGCAATCTGATGGACTCTATACGTGTGTCTTACAGGTCAATGGTGAAAATGTTGAAGGGAAGCAGCACTCTGACGTGGTGACAGCCATTAAGACTGGTGGTACAGAGACCTCACTATTGGTTGTCGATCCAGAAACAGATGAATTTTTCAAGAAATGCAAAGTTTCCCCATCAGTTGCACATCTTACAGGTACTGGAGCAGCTGTCCACTCCAAGCTGCAAGTTTTTGTTTTCTTTTGCATATTAGTTTAGATTAGAAATAATTGTTTAGTTTACTTTATTTGCCTTATTGATTTCATCTTAGTGATCTTTATAAAGGAGTTTGGGTTGAGCTGGGGGTTTTGATTGTTTGTTACCCCCCCACACCACGGAGCAACAATGAACTTTCACATTTCAGAGCTCTGCTCCCATCCTGGGAAACTGAGATTGAGGGTCGAAGCAAATGACTCTTGGTTTTTAGGTGTGTCTGGTCCAGCAATGTGATGCAGTGCACGTAATCACCCACTTGGAGTCATTGTCTTTGCAGGCAGGGCTGTGGGGAAGATCGATGCCCCTTCTCTTCCTCTTGTGGGTGAGAATAAGAAGAATTATGCTGGGTGTTGGCCAGAGACTTGTTGCTGTTCCACCTCCTTACTCTGTCCCATGGGAATGCGAGAGGTTTGTAGCAGCTGCAGTTGTGCCACTGTGAACGTTAGGCATGACATTTCTTCTGCCAGGCCCTGTGCTAGGTGCTTTTCAATCACCAAAGACTATGATAGCTATTGTGCCTGCTCAAGTTGCTGTTCAGAACGTATGGATGCAGGGACTGGATTGGAGGTTGTGTAAGAGAAGCTGTTCTGTCTAAGTGGGAACCCAGTAAGCAAGATGAGGAAATTTCCAAACATGGCCAATTGGTCTGTTCTTCGATTGTTAGAGTGGTCATTAAAGTTTTACATCTTGAGCACAGATTTAAGCCTTGGTCCCAGCCTCCCCAGCTTTTTATTTGTTGCTTTGGAGATTGTTAATTTAACAGTGGAGCGTGTGGACAGAAAGTAGAGGAAGTGTTCTTGTGGTCGAGGAATCAGTGTGCATTGAGAGCTGAAAGCGTTATTGGGCAAAATGATGAAGCTGGTTCTGACTGGATGAGCTGGAAATTGCTGGGTATCTGGTGCCTCTTGTTTGAGGTGACCTGGCCTGGGAGTCCTTTAGGAAGCTTTCCATGAGGTGGCTGCTATTTCTGGAAGCTCCTTTTTGGAGGGATGGAGCATTGCTGAGATATTGATTTGCTGTCCCAAGTTGAGGGGGTTTGGTGAAGTTTACATATATCTATACCCATGTTGGTCCGTCTGAACATTAGTGAAACATAGGCTGTAAGAAGCCAAGGGCTAGCCATGTGCCTCTTCTCAGATATGCTGTGTAGTTGTCCCCTCAACTCTGTGGTAATGTACGTTGCCAGGGTAAAGAGCAAGGGGTGGGGTGATATCCCTTTCTAGGGAATGGGAGTGTCAGGTTTGGAGAGAAAGTGGAGGAGGTAAACACGTCTCAGTGCGAGGAATAAATGTTCAGCTGGTATTTGATGGATATAGAGGAGTGGATGAGCTGGTGATCTGTTTTGCAGTTGTCTGTACTGGTCATCACTTTGGTAATGAGGGTATCCTTTTTGTCTTGGGATTGAACAATGATATAGTCAGTGTTATCCCAGTGCTTTGATCCTCAGAAGTTTGGAACTTTGTATTTTTGGTGGAATGGCATGTTGGCAATGACCATCTGGTGTTCCACCCACTTGTTGAGCAGGAGAATCCTGTTGGAGTTGCAGTTCAACAGTCCTTCCTTTCCAGGGTTGGAACTGTGCACAATAAAGCAAGGGTTGTATCTACATGTGTGCCACACTTGCCCAAAAGGATCTGTTGCTGAACGTTGTCCTCCGACTAACTTAATGTATAATGCAATGTCAAAGGCTGTAGAAAGGGGCATGCAGTTAACTTTGTCCCAACTTGCAATCAGGCAGGATTTCTGATCTCAAATAAATGGTCTCTGCTGATGGCTGTGCATATTAGGTGAGTTCACAACTGTGATGCCCCTCCATTTAGCTCAGTGAGGGCTGGTGATGACTAAGGACATGGATTAAAGTTGTCCCAGAGAAGTTGTATCTTATTCAGAGTCTGCTTCGTAGAGTCGTAGAGCTGTACAGCACAGAAACAGACCCTTTAGTCCAACTCGCCCATACTGACCAGATATACTAAATTAATCTAGTTCCATTTGCCAACGTTTGGCTGATATTGCTCTAAATCCTTCCTATTCATATACCCCTTCAGATGCATCTTAAATGTTGTAATTGTACCAGCTCCACTACTTCCTCTGGTAGCTCATTGCATATATGCACCACCCTCTGTGTGAAAAAGTTGCCCCTTAGGCCTCTCTTTTTTAAATCTTTCCCCTCTCACCTTAAACCTATGCTGTCTACTTTTGGACTCCCCCACACCGGGGAAAGGTCCTTGCCTGTTTACCCTATCCATGCTCCTCATGATTTTATAAACCTGAGGTCACCCCCTCAGCCTCCCACGCTCCAGGGGAAATAGCTGCAGTCTATTCAGCCTTTCCCTATAGATCAAACCCTCCAACCTGACAACATCCTTGTAAATCTTTACTGAACCCTTTCAAGTTTCACAACATCATTCCTCTAGCAAGGAGACCAGAACTGAATGCAGTGTTCCAAAAGTGGCCTATCCAATGTCCTGTACAGCTGCAATATGACCTCCCAACTCCTCCACTCAATGCATTGACCAATAAAGGCAAGCATATCAAATGCCTTCTTCACTATGTTGTCTATCTGGGACTCCACCCTTAAGGAACTATGAACCTGCACTCCAAGGTCTCTGTTCAGCAAAGCTCCCCAAGATCTTACCATGAAGTGCGTGAGTCCTGCTCTGATTTGCCTTTCCAAAATGCAGCCCCTCACATTTATCTAAATTAACTCTATTACCACTCCTTACCGGCTCCATCTGATCATGGTCCCATTATATCTGAGGTAACCTTCTTGGCTATCTGCTACACCTCCGATTTTTGTGTAATCTGCAAACTTACTAACCATACCTCCTTTGTTCACGTGTGTGTTATATATATGATGTAAAGTACCAATCCTTGTGGCATACCACCGGTCACAGGCATCCAGTCTGAAAAGCAACCCTCTACCATCACCCTCTGTCTCCTGTCTTCGAGCTAATTTTGTATCCAAATGGTTAGTTCTCCCTCCATTCCATGTGATCTAACCTCGCTAACCAGTCAAACATGTGGAACCTTGTCAAATGTCTTATTGAATTCCATTTAGATCATGTCCACCACTCTGCCTTCTTCAATCCTCTTTGTTACTTCCAAAAAAAAAAACACCAAATCACGTTAGTGAGACCCAAATTCCCATGCACAAAGCCATGATAGAACCGTAGAAATTATACAGAACAGATTTTGGCCCCTCATGTCCATGCTGACCTAAAGATATCCTGATGCCCTTTCTAATCTCCTCTTCCTGCACTCAGCAGATGGAAAAACTCAGCAAGTCTGGCAGCATCTGTGAAGAAAGATCAAGAATTACTGTTTTGGGTCTAGTGACCCTTCCTCCGAACTGATGGTAGATAGGAAAATGTCAGTTTAAATGCAGAACCTGCCCATTCACCCCCTCCCTCTCCAGTATCCAAGGGCCCAGACATACCTTCCAGGTGAAGCAGACTTTAACTGCACTTCCCACAATCTAGTCTACTGTATTTGCTGCTTACAATGTGGTCTCCTGTACACTAGGGAAATGAAGCATATACTGGGTGACCACTTTGCAGAACATCTACATTCTGCCCAGAAAAAAGACCGAGCTTCCAGTTCATAGAATCATAGAATTCCTACTGTGTGGAAACGTGCCATTTGGCCCAACAAGTCCACACCACCCCTCTGAAGAGCATCCCACCCAGACCCATTCCTCCACCCCTGCATTTCCCATATCTAACCCACCTAACCTAAACATCCCTGGGCACTATAGCCAATTTAGCATGGCCAATCCACCTAGCCTGCACATCTTTGGACTGTGGAAGGAAACCCACGCAGACACGGGAGAAATATGCAAACTCCACACAGTCACCCAAGGCTGGGATCAAACCCGTGTCCCTGGCACTGTGAGGCAGCAGTGCTAACCACTGAGCCACCATGCCTGCCACTTAACACACCATGCTGTTCCCTGTTCAACCACTTTGTCTCGGGCTTGCTGTAGTGCTCCAGCAAAGCTCAGCGAGCTGGAAGAACAACACCTCATTTTCCACTTGAGTCCGGAGGGCTGTAAGGTCCCCAATATCGAGTTCAATAATTTTAGTGCCTGAACTCTTCCCATGTTCTAACCCCCTACTCCACACACCAGGCCCTATTATCACATAGCCGGCCATTACACGGTACCTATTGTTAGCCACTAATCGTCTCCGTTAACAGCTATTCACCCTCCTAGCCAGATGGTTATCAACTCCTTTGTCTGTTCAACTATTGTTTTCTGTCTTTGGGCTCTATCCGTACCTATCATTCACTGCACCCTCTTTCCCCACCCTATCTTCTGCATATAAAACGACATTGTCGTAGCTACCGTCAGTTTTGTGGAAAGGTCACTGGACCTGAAACATTAATTCTTGATTTTTCTTCACAGATGCTGCCAGACCTATTGAGCTTTGCCAGCAACTTCTGTTTTTATTGCCAACTGGAAACCCAGCACAGTTGGGATGTTTGTTTAGTTTTGTACCTTTGCCATTTTGTTGCTTTTCTGGAAATATTTATCCTGTGTTACAGCAGGTTGCATTAAGTTCATTAAGTTTGCAGCTGAATAACCCATTGTCGATTTTCAAATAATCGTATTCAATCTTTATATAAATAAAGATTGAAGTTTTTCAAGCAATTGATGCTGTAGACAGCTTTATTAAAGGGTATGGCAGATGTGATGCTGTACATTGAGCTGAATTACAAGGGCCTTGCAAATTTCGGAGCTTTGGGTAGCTTTGGGAGACTCTGGCTGTTATGTCATACAAGAAATATAACATTCACATTTATTTTCAGAATTATTTTTCTTAAAAAATTATTTTAAGAGCAACTTAGTTCCAGAATTATGGAATGTTAAATCCAAATATGCAAGGGAGCAGCATCTATCAGCAATCGTTCTCCTCTTCACCCTGTAACCCTAAGTGCTAACAACATTCTGATGCTATGTATTCACTCCGTATATCTACTGTTTTTATGTCAGATCAAGTGTGTGAAAGATCGAAAGATATTCAGCTTCTCTAATTTAGTGATTATTTTTATCCTTGATGGGGTCAGGGTTACACTGAGAGATCAATGGTTCTGCTGCTACAGCACTTTTGATGTAGTACAGTGCACACATAAGATACTCAGACTTGGGCTGCGCAGGTGTGGATGAGCAAGCCTGCACTGACAGGTGTAGCTTGGGCTGCAGGTTAATGAAGTGAAATATAATTTGTATGTAACGGAGAGGTTCAGCGCCAGTGATGTTGAGGTCAGTTTGGAAGCGGGTCATACCGGTACAACACAAAGACAGATGGGCAGCCGAACCAAATCAGCCTTTCTACCTCTGTATTTGCAACACAGTAAAATTGAAACTTTCAAAGACCCTCCAAATTGACCCTATGGGATCCAACCTGACTTTTTATTTGAATAACCAGTCCCAGACTCTGAATAATCAATTCTTGATATTGGTACGTAGCTTAAGTAAAAGACTTGGTAATTTACTAACAATGCAATGATTTCAGAGCAAAATTAAATAACAAAGTAATCTAATTTGATGTCTTGGCCAGATTGATTGATTAAGTAGTTTTCATATGTACTTTCTCTGATTGAGCTGTAAAGGTGACCCTAATTGACATCTTCAGGAAATCAACAAAAAACTAGTTCTGAGCCAGATCCGGAACAGTCCGACAAAAGTGATGGCAGTTGGGGATTTTAGCATCCTTTGGCACGAAAGGAGATTATTCAGTCCGTTGAGTCTATGATGCCTGTTTTAAGAGAAATCCATTTAGTTGCATTCTCTAGTACTCCTAGTTTCTTTTCAAAAATATTTGTCTAATTCATTTGAAAACTACTATTGAAACTGATTCCACCTTATGGAAAGTGCATTCACGATCATCGTAACTCCCTGTTAGATAAATTCTCCCCTGCTTCTCTCTGGCTCCTTTTGCTGATTATTTTACTGTGACAGGGCTGTACCACTGAGAATTGGAGAGGAGAAATTTTGAAGGTCGCACAGAGGACATGAAAGACAACTGTCTTCTGTTATGTCAGGTGTTTTTGGATGGTCTCAATCCACCAGCAGCAGAAACGAGGTGCAAGGGATTTGAACAGGAAGAGGTGTGTCCAGGAGTGGGTGGCAAAGATGCATTCAAGCAGCTCTGAGAGGACAGGGGTGGATAGTGGGCCTTGCACAGTTTGGGTGATACAACAGTGCAGGGTGTAGAGAGGTGGGTAGCCATGAGCTGTCTGGGGAACATTGAACAGTACATTGTGGATTTCGTAGACTTCAAGGTTTCTTTCTTGCTGTAACTGAATATCCTAGCTACGGTGTTCCCCTTTACTGAGGTCTTTGATTTGACCTTTTGTTCATGATCATCATGGTAGTACCCCTGCCGTGATGGTAGAAAATATCAGTTACAAGACACTGAAGAGGATGCAGGATGGAGGAGGAATAACTGAAACTCTTGAATTTATATAGCCTTTTACAATCTCAGCACTTCCTGGTGTTTCACAGCCAGTAAAAGACTTTTGAAGTGTATTCAGTGTTAATACAGGAAACACTGCAGACAATCTGCAAATGCTAACAATTGCTAGTGACCAGATAATCTCTGTTGGTGATCTTGGTTAAGGGATGAATTTCGGTCTGGGCAGAAGAGGCTATTGCAGTGATTCAGCACACCATCCCCTTATTTATTGACTCAAGCACTGTGCCACTGCCCTCTTCATTTAACATCAAGAAAAGTAAAAATAAGCTGTAACATGCTGTCTGCGTTCTAATAGCCAAAGTAATGCTTTCTGTGGGTGTTATGAAACAGAGTTTGATCCACAGAGATATTGTATCGAATGACCAAAAACATGGCTAAGAAGGCAATGTTAAGAAGCCTTTCCAAAGGAGAAAACAGAGGCCTAGACAAAGGGAAGGAATTTCAGAGTTTGGAGTCTAGACAACAAAAGACACTGCCAACAAATGTATAATAGATAAAACTAGAATAGGGGAAGTACAAGATGCCATAATGAGAAGAACACTGTTATCTCGGATTCTGGAGTGCTTATCGAGATAGGCTAGGGCATAGCCATAGAGAGATTTGTAAACAGAGGAGAATTTTAAAATCCCAACACTACCTAAACAGGAGCTAATGTAGGTTATCAAATGCAGGGATAATCGAGGAATAGGACTTACTTTGAGTTAAGCTACTGGCGGCAGAGTTTTGGATGAGTTTACAGAGGGTAGAATGTGGGAGAGTAGCCAGGAGTGTTTTTTAGAGAGAGATGCAGTGTGTTCAGTTCTGAGGAAGTGGCTGTGCTTTGCAGTCTGTGATCAGTGGTTTTTGCAGCTGTCACTTTGCATGTTAAGGCCTGCTGGTTTAGCTGATTTGAATGTAGGCTGCAATTTGCAGTGCTGCAGGCTGATAATCAATGATACCTGCAAAATGAAGTTAATATTCTCCTCCTTTTCTATTCATCTTAGCTAGGCTATCAAATGCCAGGTGACATGAAAAGTGTCAGTGAGTTATTGACTATTGCCATCACATCAAAGGCTGATCTTATTCACACATTCTCAGAGCAGGAGCTTCTGAAAACCTTACCCCTGGATCCGGAAGCATTCAAGGATTGCTATTGCTGTTCCTGGTTCATGTGTTGGAATTGTATATACCACCCATGGCTTCAAAGCAAAACATCCATACCTCCCTTTAAATATTTCATTTCTTGAACAATCCACTGGCTTTCAAGACTTATGTTTGGCATCACTTACCATTGCTTTCCAATTTATCTCCTTCCCAACGTTGTGATGTATGTTTTGGGCGCTCATCTTTCACCTCAGTTTGTCAGATTTTTTTCCTTTTAAATGAAATAGGGTGTTGTTTAGAAGTAAATCCTGATCAATCCATAGAACTATTGAATTTTCAGCATTAAAAGAATCTGTTCAATCCATAGCGTATCTGACCTTTTTTTTTTCTGTCAAACTAATCCAGCAATTCCACTGTCTCTTCTCAGCCCTGTATCAATTACAAGCATGTCCTAAATTAAACAAAGAACTGCAGATGCTGGAGATCTAATACAAAGGAAAAAAGAAACTGCTGGAAAAACTCAGCAGATCTGGCAGCTTCCGTGGAGATGAGAGTAAATGTTTTAAGTACAGTGACCCTTTGTCAGAGCCGTTCTAAAGAAGTGTCACAAGACTCAATACAGTAACTCTGTTAACTCACACTCAGTCCACCATTTTAGAGTTAATCGTGGATCTTGTGGCTGCACCTGACATTCATGCATATTTATAGATTTACTTCTAGATTTCTTAGTTATTACATTTCAGTAGAAGATTTTATTCTGATTATAAGTCCATGAAAAACAAATGCTTGGAGGGGTAAGGGCCAAACGCTTGTAGGTGGGACTTGTTTAGTTTGGGATGATGGTCAGCGTGGACTGGTTGGACCGAAGATTCTATTTCCGTGCTGTATGACTATGAATTTCACATGAACTTAAGCAGGACTTTTTCAGCTAAACAGCAAAGCTGGTCAGTAAAACTATAAAGCAGCAATTTGGAACACTGCAAGCTGGGAAAAGGAGGCTGTGGAAGGCTGGGTGATGTTCCATGGGTGAATCGGGATAACATTGAAATTTGAAGTGCTTTGCAATTGCAGGGGAGATAATGCTGAAAATCAAGACATCAAGAGCTTGCCAAGACTGAGAGATTATGGCAGAAAATGAAATTCAGTGTGTTCTTAAGAGTCAATCAAGCAGCTTTCTAAAGGCACATTTAAAGTGGGAGATAGAGGCTGTAAACAATGGGGGAGCAGGCTGTGTAATAATGAAGGAATGATGGGGAGGAGGCTACAGAATCTTATTGTGCCTAGTAAACCGAAGGATGACCTGATAAAGATTAGAGAAGATATCTCCATTTGAGGTATATCTGAGAACTAGGTGCCAAAAATACAAAACCATCACTAGTAAACTCATAAGGAATTCAGCAGAAATCTCTCTAGCCAATGAGTATTGAGAAATGTTGAGTCCGTTCTTGGAGGGAGTGGTTGAGGCAAATAATCTATTTGCAAATGAAGGGAAGGTAGATAAACAACATGAAGAAGGAAATAGAAGATTACAATAAAAGGGTGAGATGAAGAGGATGGGAGGAAGGTCTTCTGGAGCTTGAACACAACAGGTTCGAATGACCTGTTTCTATGGTCTAATATTCTGTGCAATTCTATGGAGTTTGCTAAATTGTTAGTTAGACTTGAGGTAAGTAAATTGCGGGAGCTAATGAAAGGTTTCTCAGAATCTTAAGGAAGGTGATGGAAGAATTAGCGAAGAGCAGAAATTTTTTGTAGAAATCATACAATCCCTACAGTGTGGAAGCAGGCCATTCAGCCGATCAAGTTCACCCCAGTCCTCTGAAGACCATTCCACACAGATACACCCCCTACCCTATCACCATAACCTTTCATTTCCCATAGCTAATCCACCTAGCCTACACTTCTCTGGACACTACAGGCAATGTTAGCATGGCCAATTCCCCCTAATGTACACATCTTTGGACTGTGGAAGGAAACTGGAGCACCCGGAAGAAGCCCATTGTAGACACTGGGAGAATGTGTGGAGTTTGCACGGTTATTTGCCTGAGGGTGGAATCAGACCTGGGTTTCTGCCGGCAGTCAGGCAGCAGTGCTAACCACTAAGCCACCATGCTGCCCAATTTGTGCCAGAAGACAGAACGGAAGTGAAGGTGTTTCTTCAAAAATGGAGATAAAGAGATGGCATTCCTGATGGACTGGTTAGTTCTGTTAAAGCTGTTGGTGAAATAAGTACTGGAGAGCATGATTGCACCTTGGAGAACATGAGCCAGTCAGCCAGGGTGCAGATTTTAGACCCTTGTGATGAGAATTGAAACAAATAATATTTTTAGACTCGCAAAGGTGTTTGAACAGGAGATTGCCAGTATGTCCGGAATTATTGGTGAAACAAAATCAATAATTCTTAAAATGGGACTTTGGAATATTGTTTGAAAGGGGGGATTATTAAAGACTGGGGAGCAAACAGTGTTAATCTTTTCATGGATACAGCAAGTACAGAAAGAGTCCATTCAGCCTGTTGTGTCTGCCCTGGCTGTTGTACCTTTGTGAGGGAATCCATTTTGTCCATTGTTGTCTGGCTAGAGAGATTTAACTGCAGCTGTAGCGTCCTGATGCCTTGCATGCAGCGGTCTTTACAAATTGTGTATATGTTTGTCAGTCTAGAACAGATTCATCCATGTTGTACTAAAAGCAGAATAACTGTGGATGCTGGAAATCTGAAACAAAAGTAAATAAATGTTGGAGAAACTTGGGTCTGGTAGCATCTGTGGAGAGAAAATCCTGAGTTAATGTTTCAAGTCTGAACCATATCCCTTTTTCCAATACAGATGTCCCATTCAAATATTTTAAAGTACTTTGTAAGTACTTTGACAGATGCCGAGAAAAGGTACGTAGGAGGACGAGTCCACTGCCAAGTGGGAGGATAACTCTGAGGCTCTCACCACTATGTACTCTGTATATCTGCTGTTAATGTTTCAGGAAGGTCAGATGAGGGCGGTAGATTGTGTATGTGCGTGCATGTGTATTTAGCCAAGAGTTAGAGTAGGTTTTAGTTCCTCTAGTTCTTCCTGGCTAACTATTGAGTTAAATCAGTCAGAACTCTCTATGAAGTCTTTGTCTCTAAAGAGTAGGGTGCATTTACAGGGTTGGAGAGAAATGTTCAGATGCTGCATAATTGCCACTTTTCAACTTCCCAGGACAGACAGCATCAAGACTTCTGCATGGTCTCAACATGGTTTTGCACAGTGAGAACGGTGGAGCAGAGAATTTTTTGAGGGAAGGATGTGTGTGTGTGTGTGTGTGTGTGTGTGTGTGTGTGTGTGTGCGTGCGCGCGTGTGTGCGCTTGCAGATTGGGTTAGCCCAGAGATCCACAGACTATTTGCTCCCTTGTGCCATGTGAGGTGATGGCATTGAGTGGGAGTGTGGGCACTAAATCCAGAACTTTATCAGGATTTCAGTGAGTACCAATCCTGTAGTTTACTCCTCATCTTCAATGTTTGAGGAATGTAAATGTCAGTCCCTCCAGCATCCTGTTCACCTCTCTTCCCAACATTCTTGATGGCAGATTCATACAGAGCTCAGCTTTCATGTACATATTGATGCTATGAGAGGTGTGTTTAGAAACACTGCAGCACTTCTGACCCCTCATTATCTACAGAGGACATGTTCCTTTTAAACTCATAAAGGAACAGAGATAACCAGTGAACCTTGGACACTGCAGTGTTATCACATGTAACATTAAGGCAGGTGAATCTTACTCAGCACATCTTGTGACCATGAGCGGAGAGACTGACTCATTATCTCTCGGAATTCTGCAGGAATGATGCAATCGTAGCACATTCAATAACACATGCATCCTCCCACTTGGCACTGGATTCGTCCACCCTTGTACCTTCTCTCAGCACCTGCCAAAGTACTTACAGGTACTTTAAATTATTGGAATGTGGCATCTGTATTGGAAAAAGGGGTATGGTCCCAACACTGATGCACTCTACTGCTGCCTGCATGAATTCTGGGCCAGGACTAGACTGCTTCAGTTGGGTAGGTTCCTGATCTGGAAGTTCACACAGAGAAAGCGTCCAAAGGTAGTATTTCCCACTAACTCTGTCTGGTCTGAGGACGTGGGACAATGTTAACAATAGCAGTGTGACTTGTACTTGGTTACTAACATGCAACAAGCTACATCGTTTTAAGACCAGAGCCTCTTCTCAGTTACCCTGTGGTTTTCCTCTACCACACTGTACCAAGCAGGCCCTGTAGATCTACCAGGAAAGAGAATGAGGGCAGCTGGTGTGCTATGTCCCAGAGCTTGCAGTATATTTTTAAGAGACTTGTATGATATCCTCACCATGACATGCTGTGTGACCTGAGGGTATAAAGGACTTGGACTCCGTCTGGATCCATTTGCTGATGAAAGTGTGCTCCTTTTTCTAACTGAATAGCTCAATATAAGCCCAGAAACTAAAGTGGCTGTGATTGTGAAGTATGTTATAAACCAGGAGCTACATTAAAACATCTGTTGAAGCATTCAATGCAACATTACTAGTTCTTGTGTTATGGGAGCCAAAGTAAGCACGCCACATCAGGTGTAAATACTCTGCTGGAGGTAAAGCCCACAGCACAGTGACACTTGAGTAGCAAACCAACCCCACTATGAGCAATGAGGCAATGGCTTCAGTGTTGGATACTTGGTGCGTCCAATCTGTGCCTCCTTGCTATGGAGGCGATGCAGTGGCGTCGGTGTTGGCTTCGGCATTGGCAGCATGGTGGGTCCAATCCGGAAATCCTTTCTTTGGTGGCAGTGTCCCGTAGCCAGTCCATAAACCCAGAAGCTGTGCATGAAATGAAAGATGAACTTTGTTTTAAACTTGTCTCAATTTCTTTCTTTTAATTTCAGTAATTGAAGTGGCGTCGAATTATGGTGACTTACATACTTCTCACTGTCACTTGTATTTATGAAAATGCAATAAATTGCTATACTCTACCCTACTGCCCTCCCATCGAGTGACAGTACAGCTTCTGTTTTGCTGCTTCGTGCCACACAATAGTTGGTGTAATCTTTAAGATGTGTTCAGAAATATTTTTAACAATCTCGCTTATAGAAACAGGCATTAGGAAGAACTGAACATTCAAGAACTCTGCAGAAGAAATCCTCATGGCAAGATGCAACAAGGCAGAATCTACAGTTGGTAATAAGAGCATTACATACCAGGGTAGGGGCCCACAGCAGCAAGAAGAGGTAGGAACTCCCTGGAGCTAGAATATTAGGCTCTCCATGGCAGGTACAGATTGTATCTAGTAGTGTTCTGTAGGTGTGGCCCTGAATCAGGGATTCAGAGCAAGCTGTCATCAGAGACTTCATGCATTAAAATCCCTGATGGACAAAGGATATTTCCGTTACTGGCAGGGAAAGCTAGATATAAAGAAAAACACTTGCAGCTTAGTTCAAGTGTTGGAGACATTGCATGCAGGCGCCATAAGCACAGTTAGAATAGGGAGCATCAAGTGTCACAGAATAATTGAATTAATAAAGGGGCATTCAGAGTCCCTGCAGACAAGATCTAATGAGAAGAAGGAAGTTAGACTTTCATAAGGCTGTAGAAAAGGCAGGAGATGAATTGTTAAAACTGAAGTAGAGGTGGGAAACATTTATCGAAACCACACGTAGCAGGAATCATTCAGGACAAAAACATGGAATAAATGAGGAATAGTATTGGAGTGACAAATAGTAGGAATTAGCCAGCGGGGGAGAAAAGTGATTTTAGCTGGCATCATTGTTAAAGCAACAGGCGACCCTAAAGGAAATAGAAATAATTTATTCAGAGAATAGTGCCACTTGTTTAGTGAAGCCACAGGTAGCACCCATTTTAGTTGTGAGAAGGCAGGAATAGAGAGGTGCAGAAAATCCTTGCATTAGCAGTGCAAAGCAGCATTGCTATTATTAATAAAATACACATCCTGTAAACAAGGAAAACAAAGGATTTCACCAGAAGGACATGACATCAGAAATAATATCTCCAGGAAGATTTAGTTTCAAATAAAACACAGACCTGGATATCTTGGAGAAAACAATTAAGATACAGGATAGCTTCCAAATTAGATACTAAATCCAGAAGTAAACAACTTAATACACATTATATATACAGTTGGAAGTATACACTTATGTCTCATGAGAGAATTTAAAAAAAAACCTTAATGGTATCAACAGATTAATGAAGAAACCAAATCCAGAATTGAAGCAATAGAGATATCCTTCGCAAAGAAAATCCATGAGATTAAAGGTGTTCCATATGTTGCAATGGGGCGGTTGCCTGTATCCGCAGGAAAGAAATTCTCGACAAAAGAAATCCAAGCAATGAAATGTCTTACAGTCTAAAGGGACTTTCAGCCCTCACACTGTCTGGACTAGAGTCTTAAGTTTAAAATAGTCTGCAACCCAAAGACCCCTACCAAACTTCCAAGAACAGAAAGAACATGTTCTGAGAGAACAGTAAAACCACCAGGCTGTCTGAATGTGTGAAGTAGAAAATGGGACCAGTGGCAAATGTAATTGATATGCAGAAATGTATAATATTAGCAGTGGGGGAACAGCTTGGGAGTGATACTGTCGAAAAGTGAGAGTACCTAAAAGAGGAGAGTACCTAAAATAATGAGGAGAGCCTTTTGTACTATCATTAGAATGATATTGTACAGACATCGCAGGAGAACAACTTAGGGTCTCAAAAGTGTAAGACCTATGTTGTACTTGTAGTCTCTGCAATGTTATCTATCATATTAGTGTAACTTTTAAATAGCATGGAACTTTGCTGCTGCTGCTGTCCTGGTCACTTATATCTCTCCAAAACACATCATTGTGCAAAACAAAACAGTCAGTTTTATTATGTGCCTACCTACCTGTCTGTTACTGCCAATAACTCGTTGTCCTGATCTCTGAATGAGAGACAGCTTCAGTGAGTGCCACCACAATACTTGTTTGGATCATTGATCTGCGTGAAGCCAATGTTATTTAATACCTGAAGATATTTTGAAGTAATCATTGTGAAGAAATATACCCCTTCAAGGAATGGTTTAGTTACAGCTTCTACTTTCTCTTCCTATTGGCTGCATTAGCTCTAAAATTCAGTACATTGCTCTCGTTTTGAGACTGTCATTGGAATTTTCAGTTGGCACTGGGTGACTTTAGAACTATTGACAGCCAGGGAGGCCATTTGACCCATAGAATTTATACCGTCTCTTTGCCAGTGAAATCTAAAACAAATCTCAATACTGCCTTACACTCTCCCCATAATCCTGTATCGATCCCAAACTGAACTCATTGTCCCTTTCTCTGTTTCCATTGCCCAGTATCGACCCAAACGAACCTAATGACCAGCTCTCACCCCATAACTTTGAACTGATCCAACCTGCTCCACTCTCTCCACCACCCCATTATCAGTCTGTGCCTTGAGTACTTTATATTTTGCTTCAGAATGATATGGTTCAGTTAGAAACCAAGCCATTCTCGATGTGCCAACAACTTTCTTAATGGGAAGTGATTCCTTTGAAACCCCTCCCCTCAGGTCGATGATTCCTCATTACTAATATCCTAAACAGAGGTGGTAATCTTTTGGTACTTCAAGTCTTATGGATGTAAATATCTATAATAAATCTCTGCTGCCGTGGTAACAGTCCCAGTGTTTTTAAATGTCTCCCTTTGACAATAGTTTCTAAACCCCAGCATCATGCTAGTGAATCAACACTGTGTAGTCAATCTGGCTTTAATGTCCTCCTCCTGGTGAGCCTTCACTGCCAAGCCAACCCCTTGGATAGATCTCCATGCCTTAGTGAAAGTGATACATTCATTTGGTGAAAGTCCAGAAAGTATTAGCTTTGATGAAATTATAGTAAGTGATCGATTGAATTGCTGGTTACAGTAGTTTCTGTCTGAACTTTACCCTTTCCTCTCAAACTGATGACTGTTACCTACCAACAACTGCAAATGACAGAATAGCGTTTTGAGGAAGGTGGTGTCTAAGGTAAATTATATAGTAAGGGGTTGGGGATAGTGAGGTAGAATGAGTGCAATGCAACTAAAGCTCTGCTAATCGAAGAGTCAACAGAGACAGGATGTGTACTTCTGTAGAACCTTTTTCAAAATCAGGATATTGAAGTGTAGTCACTGTTGTAATGCAAGAAACAAGATGGCTAATTTGCACACAGCAATATCTCTCAGAAAAACAATGTTGTTCCGGCTGTCAAATCTGTTTTAGTGATGTTGGTTGAGCGATAAATATTGACCACAAGGTACCTTTTCTTTGAAAAGTTTGGAGAGATCTTTGGCATCTACCTGAGCGAGCAGAAGGGACCACTGTTTATCGGTGCTTCTGAAAAATGGCACATCTAATAGTGCTGCACTTCCTCAATACTGCCCCCACCAACAGAGGAAAAGTTATAATTTGACAACATGTTGAGTGTCCAATTCCTTTGACCCAACATCTCGTTTCAGTGCTGTTTATGCTGTTAAGGTATTTTACAGCAGGGCTGGATTGTAATGACCAAACAAACATTCCCAGGACAGATACATGGGGTTCAATGCAGTATAAAATTTGTTAAACTAGCAGTTTGATGTGCTCGTCGCACTGTGCCTGTTCAAAATGCAGCAGATAGTTTTGTCTGTGATTCTAAAGGTTACAAAGTTGATATGTAGGTGCACTTTCCCAGAAGTTTTCAATGCTGTGTCTGTCTCTGCAGTAAGCTCTAATAACTTGGCATGAATGTGGATTTGGGGCTTGCAGTTTTCCAGTAATATGCTGCTAGTCCTGAAGTAATTAAATTCTTACTTTAGAAAGCTCTCCCGTCTCAAACATTGGGTGGTCTTATTGAGCACTAAATCCTTTTCAGTGGTTGCTATGTTACGGTCAGTGTTGTTCATTACATTGTGATAATGGGATTTCTCTGAGGCAAGGTTTTAATTGTGCTCTAACTGAGACTACAGCTCTCATACCACTAGCATATACCACCAGGCAAATGAGAGTACAAGAGCAGAAACACATCGGGCTCACTTCATTGACTGTTGCGGTTGTGAATTGTAGTGATGTCTGGTCAGGAGAGTGTTTTGAAGGCAGTCAGTAAGTTTGAGAACTGTAGGCTGTGTGCTTGGTATGGAGGTTCAGTCATGATGTCTGTATGATGAGATGATATGTTTGAGGTCTGTGTTGCGGAGGGTGGTGTGTTTACAGGGTTGCTGTGTTCAATATCTGTTTCATGGTGGGGTGTGTTTGGGGGCCTGCCTTTCACTGGTTGGTGTGTTTGGGGGCCTGCCTTTCACTGGTTGGTGTGTTTGGGGGTCTGTGTTTCTCAGGGTGGTGGTTTATTCAGTTGCAGTGCTTGAGACTCATGGCTCGGACTGGAAACGCGGCACGAATACTAATGAGTGGTGCTTTGTTTTGTTTTGCAGGACCTCTTCCACAACTGATTGTGAATGGGGATATCGAACAGAAGGTAGAACGCTCCTTTTACTTTGTGCAGTCTCACTGATCTGAAACACATTGTTTATAGAATTTAGTGTGCAAGTGTAAAATATCATCAAAAAAAAATTGCTTGCAACCTCCCAACTCAGTGAAATTATTCCTTAGCTGGCCATTTCCTTCCTTGTCAATGTGCTTTTTACACACACAATGAAGATGTACTTCTTTAAAACAATCATGGCAATCTCATTTGACATAATTCTTGAATTCCATCAACATTTGGGAAAACAACAATAGTGGCTAGTTTCGTCACTTGAGCTGTTGTTTAGCTGCACTGCTAAGAGACAAATAGCTTTCTCTCCACTTCTCCCGCTCCTCGACTAAATCTTAGTAATTAATGAAAAAGAAATTAAAATTCAAAATTATTTTCCTCCTGGGTTTGCAGTATTCAGAGAACAGTTCCAAGAGACACCAGGATAATCTTGCAGGGTTGGCAAACTCCCATATTGTATCTAGGATTCCTCCTGTTCCATTCCACAGGGAAACGCAGGCACAAGCAAACGCGCAACTGTTTTCGTGTTCTGACTCCCAGTGAATCTTCTTGGAGCCTGACCAGTTTTGCTTTCTGCTGTTGATGATCTGTCCTGGTCTCTGTTCCAGGAAGCTGTCCACCCTCTGATTTACATTATTCTGTGATGAATGCAAACTCTGTCATCTCTGAAGCTGCCCATTGTCTTTGTTTTGGACTAGCTGGGATTGCAGTGAACCCCAACCCTGCGCTCCAAAGCACTCAATCTCCTCCTGCCCTGCTGACTCACCCAGAGTCAGAGTGTTTGAGCTAACTAGACTGTGTGAGTGCACCCTTATTCTGTACCTGATCTCTTCCCCACACCTCTTCATCCTTCTTCCTTTCAGCATCTTACTAACTAAATCTGAAATCTTAATACTGTCTCTACTATAATCATTAATTCTGAGTATGCGTTTCACAGCCTGACAATTCTGTGCATAAAGGATGTTTTTTTTCCCCCCCTGCTGTCTGTTCTAAATCTCTTGCATTCAGTCTTTTTCTTAACTTAACCTATTTTTCTAGTCAACCTATTCAAAGATGTTATTACAAAGCTCTGGAGCAGGTGGGACTTGAACCTGGGTCTCTCGGTTCAGGTAAGGACGCTACCACTGCACCACAAGAGCATCCCTGTTGCGTTCAGTCTTGGACCCAAATCCCTTTTGTTCAAAATTCCTCAACTCATTGGAAACAAGCTGTTCTGTCTACCCTGATCGGTCTGTCATAATTTTATTTTTGTTTATTACTAACCTGTTTTTCAAATCAACCTGTTCGGAGATATTATTACACTGGAGCAGGTGGGAGTGAAACCGAGGCCTCCTGGTCCAGGGGTAGGAACATTACCACCACTTAGCAAGGGAGCAGAGTGGCACAATGGGACAGTACTAGGTCTGTAACCCAGAGTTTCCATAGAATCCCTACAGTGTGGAAACAGGCCCTTTGGCCCACGCCAGCCCTCCAAAGAGCATCCTGCTCAGACCCATCCCATTCCTGTAATCTTGCATTTCCCGTGTCAAACCCACCTACACCCTTGAACACTCTGGGCAATTTAGCATGGTCAATCCGGCTAACTTGCACATCTTTGGACTGTGGGAGGAAACTGGAGCACCTGGAGGAAACCCATGCAGTAATTAGAGTTAAACAGATGTTTCCATTAGAGTGAAAGTTCATTCTAGATTCAACAGTATAAAACAGTTTTTCTGATAAACCCAATAGGGCGTTCAGGAGAAACTCTTTTACTGAGAAAATGGTGAGCATATGGAGATCACTACCTTGAGGAGCAGTTGAGGTGAATAGCAAAGATATATTTAAGGGCAACCTGGATCAACACCTGAGGGAGAAAGAAATAGAAGGAAATGCTGATAGGAATACATAATGAAGAATGGGAGGAGGGTGGTCTGAAGCATAAACACAAGTATATAACTGTAGACTATTTGGCCTGAATAACAACTCTAATGTACAATTTTATGCAATTCTAAGTGCTCTTGATTTTTTTAATCTGATACAACTCCTTTGATCTGCCTGATACAACTTCCTTCCGGTTGTTGTTATGTCTGAATTGTTGCAGACGTTGCAAAAAGAAAACTTGTGCTCTCAGGCACTTCCCCAAGATCTCCCTCTCGTTCTTGTAGTGTTTACAGCTGGTGTTTCTTCTTTTCTTGTTAGTTTATTTAAAAATCATGGTGGCTTGGGATCAGTTGTGATGATACAAATGAAATGAGTAATCTGTATTCATAACTTAGTTATAGATAATCATCAAAATAAAGCTAAGCTATAAAATAATAGTATTGTCATTATGACTAACACAACATATAAATACTTCTACCATATCACAACATGCAGGTCTCCTTAATTTACCAATAAAAATGAAATGCCTACAGTATTTGTATTAAAGCTATAGATCCTCTGATGCAGGTTGAGTACATTGAATTGTCTATCATTTACACATAATGTTTGAGTCCTATAAAGTAGGAAATTGAGATAGCGATGTCTTTTTGCTCTCTATTTTGTTTGTGGGATAGTGTCTTTTCTCCTTAATTTCATCACCCATTTACTTTTATGTGATTGTGGCAAATTCAGGAGATTTCTAACAAAGTCCAGGAACAGACACAGTTGTTGAAATTATGACAGAACAGCTTTGATTGGTAGGTGCATTCATACCACCAGAAGATGATGAGGGGGAGGTTAAAAACTGATAGGACGACTATTTTAATGACCCCCTTTTGTGCTGTTCAAATAATACATTAATTTCTTTAGATATGTTCATTTTTTTGTGTAAGTGATTGGGCATAATTGCCAGTTTGAGTTTACTGTGCAAACTCAGCATAAGATGAAGAAACAGATGTAGAAGTAGGCCATTTGGCCCTTTCAACCTCCTATCATTCAGTAAGATTGTGGCTAATCTGATTGTCATCTTAACACCGCTTTCCTGCTGTCCCCTCATAACTGTAGATTCATTTATAGATCAGAATACTCAGTATTAACCACATTAAATAAACCAACTTCCACGTTTTCTGTGGAAGAGATTTCTGAAGACTGACATGCCTCTCAAAAAAACTCCTCTCAAGTGAATCTTTTAAAATAAAGAATCTGTGTCCCCTAATTCTAGATAATCCCAAGTGGGAAAACATCCTCTCAGCATCTACCCTGTCAAGCCACCTCAAGATTTTCTGTTTCAGTAAGATCACCACCCCTCATTCTTCTAAATTCTAATGCATATCGGCCCAATCTGCTCAATCTTTCCTCATAAGACAAACCATTCATGCCAGGAATCCGTAGAGCTAATCTTTGCTAAACTGACTTCAATGCAAGTATATCCTTCCTTAAGCATGAAAAACAAAACTTTCCCTGGGTGCACATTCACTAATGTCCTGTACAATTGTAGCAAGACTCCACATTTTTATAGTCCCCATCCCTACTTGCAATAAAGAGCCATATTCATTCCTGAGAACCTAAGTTATGCTAAGTCACGTACGAGGATAAGCAGATTCCTCTGCAGTACTGTGTCGTGTACTCTTCACATTAAGATAATATTCTGCTTTTCTATAGCTCCTGCCAAACTGAACTACCTCACATTTTCCCACGTTATACTTCATTTGTAAATTTTTTTAATAACTGACTTAAATGATCTATATCCTTTTGCTGGATTTTCTTTTCCTAACTATCTTCTTTATTATCAGCAAATTTGGCTATAGTACAGTCAACCTCTTTATCCTAGTCGTTAAAATGGATCAGAAATAGAGGAAGTCGGAACACGATCCTTAAGGCACTCCACTCCATAGTTTGCGAACTTGACAATTACCCATTAATTCCAACTGTTTGTTTTGTTATTTAGCTAATTTTCTATCTGTGTTAATACATCACCCCCAACACCATGAGCTCTCCTTTTGGGCAGTAATCTTGTATGTGGTACCTTTATTGAAAGTTTGAAGTCATCCTTTGAGTCTTTTATTTAAGTAGAGAAGAATGAGAATTTCTTCCCTGAGGCTTGTTTGTCTTTGGAATTCTCTTCCACAGAGATCATTGGAGGTTGGGTCATTGAATATATATAGTTACTGCTGAGTTGGACAGATTATTGATCTATGAGGGAGTCAAAGGTTCGGAGGAGGTGTCAGGAAAGTAGAATTAAGATCCCAAAAAGACAGACCAGAATTTCTTCTAAATGGTGATAAGCTGGGGACTGTGGAGGAGCAGAGAGATTTAGGGACTCCTCTTCTTGGGTTCTCTGCCTAAAAGCAATCTGAAATTGATTATTGGCTAAACGCTGTCATTTTTATGACCGGTGAGGCAAGGAGGCAGACCAGAGTCTACGTCAGCTGAAATAGGGAATGAATCCTGTACTATTGGCATTAATCTGATCAGCGTACTAGTAAGGTAGCCAGTTGAGGTATCCAAATACTAAAATCACTAAGTTAGCTGACGGGGTTCAAGAAATAACTTGAAATAAGTAAATAGAAATTTTACTTCAAGGGAGCTGGAATCTGAGAGAATGGAGACTCTTGACAGTAACATAAAGCTCTGGTTAGACCCACTTAAGACTCAGAATGATACCCTGATTCAAAGCATGAACTAAGTTTTGCATAAACGAAGGCTGTGTTCCCTGGAAATTAGAAAATTAAGGGATGATTTGATCGAGGTTTTCAAATTGTAAGGAACAGAGAGGTTGGATAGAAACTGTTATAATGGCTTGGAGAGTCTGGCACTAGGGATATTGCCTAAAACCTGGGGCCAGAACTTTTAGGAGTGAAATTAGGACAGACTTCTACATGCAGAGGGTGACTGAAATTAGAATTCTCTTCCACAAATGGCAAATGCTGCTGGATGAACTGTTAGTTTTAAAACTTAAGTGATAGATTTTCATTAATCAAATGTATTAGTGGATATGACCAAAGATGGCTATATGGAGTTAAGTCACATATCAGTCAGGTAATTCTGTCCCTAAGGGCATTGTGTGTCATCCCACAGCAGGTGGACTGCAGCGGTTCAAGAAGGCAGCTCATCACCACCTTCTCAAGGGCAACTAGGGATGGGCAAGAAATGCTGGCCAGCCAGCAATGTCACATCCCACAAAATGAATTGAAAAAAAAGCCCGTGATGTCATTAAATGCCAACTTTCCCCTTGATGAAGGGCTCAGTGACCAGAGGACATAGATTTAACGTAAGAAGATTTAGACGGGATGTAAGGAAGAAAGATTTCACCTAGACAGTGGTAGGAATCTGGAACTCACTGCCCATAAGCATGGTAGAGACAGAAACCCTCGTAACGTTCAAGAAGTATTTACATGTGCACTTGCAGTGCCAAGGCAGACAAGACTGTGTGCCAAGTGCTGGAAAACAGGATTAGAATAGTTAGTTTTGACTAGCACAGACTTGCTGGGCTGAAGAGTCTTTTTCAGTGCTAGAGACCTCTCTTAATCTAATGACAAAACAGATCTGAGTTGTTAAATGGTTTCCTTGTTCCTGTTAGATTACTGGATTTGGTTATGGGCCGAATAAGGGGTCAGGACCTTAGAATTTGAGACAGGCCAGTCAGGTATGATAGGTTGGGAAGCAGACCTTTTACATAGAAGCAAATGGAAATCTGGAATTCTTTCCCGAAAAACATTTGAGACTCTGATTGATTGAAAAATTTAAAACTGCAGTTGATAGATTTTGTTAAACCAAGGCGTTGAGGAGTACAGAGGCAGCTGAATGGAGTTAAGACACAGAGAAGTGATTAATCTAATAGAATGGCAACTTTGAATCCAAGGGCTTTCCTGCTTCTCTGACGCTGCCTGGCCTGCTGTGTTCATCCAGCTCTACACCTTGTTATCTCCTTCTGTTCCAGTCTTCATAATTATTGTCGTGGCTGCAATCAGTCACTTGACCATGGATAACATTGTGAAGTGACAGAAAAGACTGCACAGTTCGTAGAATCCCTACAGTTTGCAAGCAGGCCATTTGGCCCATCAAGTCCATACCACTCCCCCAGAGAGAGTCCTACCCAGGCCCACCCCACTACCCTGTCCCTGTAACCCTGCAATTTTCCATGGCTAATCCACCTAGCCTGCACATCTTTGGATTGCAGGAGGAAACCCATGCAGACACGGAGAGAATGTGTAAACTTCATACACCCAGTCACCCAAGGGTGGAATCGAACCCAGGTTGCTGGAGATGTGAGGCAGTAGTGCTAACCACTGAGCCACCGTGCTGCCCTAATGTGCAACTGTCCATCTGACCTAATTCTAGTTACTCTCAATCCTTTGCTAATCTAGGCTTGCTAAGAGTCCCTCTACTAAAGTGTCAAGTGACCTCTGTAGTAAATGCTAGCTCTGCTAATCTGCATTTATGTTTGCTGAGACGTTATGAATGCTTTGTGCGTCAGAAATCTATCAGAGATGTGGCTGATGTTCCTCAAAGGCAAACTGTTGTTCCAAAAGAGAATTTTGTGCAATACAACTGGTTAGAATTTAGACATTGCTGTTTTGGAAAGCTGCTAGCTCTCTTTGCCACTGCCACTAAACCCCCGGATTAGCTTCTGATTTCCCAAATAACATGAATAGTTCTGTCAGTCTCAATCCTTTGCAAATGCGAGAATCTCAGATTGTCAGCTGTTCATGCTGGCACTGGACTATGGAAAGCTGATTATGGAAACCTCAACAGGATATGAATGACACTCACCGCCTCTCTCCGCCCGGGCCCCGCCCGGCCCCAATACCCCCAGACAGTGACTGGGCCCCTAAAGGAGGTAAACCTTGACTCTAGGCAGTGTCTGTGGCCTGATGGATGAATCTGTGACTCTGAGTTCAGAGATGGGGTCCCACCAAAGGATAAGTTGTGAAATTGGGTATTTATGGACTTGTGTCAAAGGTTTAGGGTGAAAAGCCCAACTGGCTCAGAGAAGGAAACCTGGCATCAATGCCTTTGGCAATGAATATTGGACCCACTCCAAGTGGCATTAGAATAAATAATAAAGGGTCCTTTTCCATGTTACCCATATCCTAAAGCTCAAAAGGATGAACCAGAACCCACCAATGGTCTCTCAGTATTTATTCCCATTCTGATATTCCTTCCTGTATCATTTCTGTTTCTCTCTGTCTGTCTTCTCCCTTTTGTATTGGGCAGGGAAAAGGTATATTTATTCCTGAGGATGTAGTAACGTACAATGTAGTTGGACCGCAGGAATGTATCTAATACATATAGGGTGGCACAGTGGCTCAGTGGTTAGCACTGCTGCCTCACAGCGCCAGGGACCTGGGTTCAATTCCACCCCTGGGTGACTGCCTGTGTGGAGTTTGCACATTTTCCCCGTGTCTGTGTGGGTTTCCTCCGGGTGCTCCAGTTTCCTCCCACAGTCCAAAGATGTGCAGGCTAGGTGGATTGGCCATGCTAAATTGCCTGTAGTATTCAGGGGGATGGGTCTGGGTGGGGTGCTCTGAGTGTCATGTGGCTTGTTGGACTGAAGGACCTGATTCCACACTGTAGGGATTCTGAGTGCCATCAGTCTATGGATAGTGTATTCACCTGACACCACCACACTTCTGCCACCAATAATTGCTGTAGTAACCTGCACTGTGAGCATTGATCAAGCTGATGTAATGCATTTGACTGAGCTGCTCAGCTTATTGCAGTAGATTTTCCCTCTGTGTTAGACAGTTCAAAGTTTACAGTTATAGTTTTGTTATGGTTGAGATATACGTCCAGGCAGTCCTCCTTCCCTCCTTGCTAACAGTGACATCCCAGTGGTCAGTTGGTCCTGTGGCTCCAAACTGTTGTCACTCAGGTAGAGAGCTGGAAGTAAGTACTTTTACCTCTCATCTGAAATGGAGGAGGATTTTGAATATACAGTACTCAAACCAGATCTCTCCTATCTCCTTCCCTAATGTTTCCCTGCATGATTCAGCAGAGCTGAGCAGGGGAGAGAGGCAGAGATGGGCTTGGATGTTCTTAGTTTTAAAATAGTTCATTCAGGGAATGGCTGTATTGCTTCTTGGGACAGCAATTATTGTCCATCCTTCGTTGCTCTGGAGAAGGTGGTGCAGAGCTACCTTCTTAAACTGTCGCAGTCCACTGGGGTACAGGTGGATCCACAACACGGTTAGGGAGGGAATTCCAGAATCTTGACCCTGAAGGACAATGAAGGAGCAGCAAAATATTTCCAAGTCAAGATGTCAGTGGTTTGGAGGGGAACCTAGAGGTGGTGGTGCATCTGCTGCCCGTGTCCTCCTGGATGGTAATGGTTGTAGGTTTGGAAGATGCCAAGAAGCCTTGATGAATTCCTGCATTGTATTTTGTAGATGGTACACACATCTGTTACTGAGCATTGCTATGGCTAGTTTTGTTTTTTCTTACTACCTTTCCATGAAGCGAGTGAAGACTGATCTCTTCCTCCTCCTCCTCCTCTTTACAGGCGAATGGAGATGTATCTGCGACAGTGACACCCACACCAGCAGCATCTTCAAACTCCTCATCTTCTCCATCAACCCCAACAACTCCATCCAGGGATTCAATTGCCCCAGTAGTCAAGGTAGATTGTAATACTTGTGATTTCCATGTTTTTTTTCCCTGTTGCAGCAGTGACTAAAATTTGAACATGCTTTTCCTGGCAGTGATGTTTAGAGACATGTTCAGGTGATGAGTGCTGATGAACTTCCAGCCCTGCCGGTGTCGGTGTCGGCGCCGAGGGAGCGCTGCCCCGCCGGTGTCGGTGTCGGCGCCGGCGCCGAGGGGGCACTGGCCTGTCAAAAGATCAGTCTTTCTCAAGCAATCTTAAACTGAGATCCTGTCTGCCCTCTCTGTTGGTTGGAAAAGATTCCATGTCTGTTATTTTGGAGAAGTATGTGGAATGTTCAGCAGAGGCCCTGGTCAACGTTTTCTGCATGCCAGGTTGATCAGCTCTGGTTTGTTGGATCTTATTGTGAGAAAACTGGGATGGGGTGTGTCATTTCTCCTACATGACACTGGTGAGCGGAGCACAACTTTTCTAGCTGTAGATGTGGACTGCAGTAAGGCGTTTGACAAGGTCCCTCATGGTAGACTGGTTAGCAAGGTTAAATCACTTGGAATACAGGGAGAACTAGCCATTTGGATACTGAACCGGCTCGAAGATAGAAAACAGAAGGTGGTGGTGGAGGGTGCCACAACAATTGGTGCTGTGTCCACTGCTTTTTGTGAATGATTTGGAATGTGAACACAGGAGGCATGGTTAGTAAGTTTGCAGATGACACCAAAATTGGAGGTGTAGTGGGCAGCGAGGAAGATTACTTGGAGTACAATGGGACCTTGATCAGGTGGGCCAATGGGCTGAGAATTGGCAGTCGAAGTTTAATTTAGATAAAGGTGAGGTGTTGCATTTTGGAAAGGCAGATCAGGGCCGGACTTACACACTTAATGCCAGGGTCCTGGGGAGTGTTGCTGAACAAAAAGACCTTGGAGTGTAGGTTCATAGTTCCTTGAAAGTGGAGTCCCAGACAGCATAGTGAAGAAGGCATTTGGTGTGTTTGCCTTTATTGGTCAGTGCATTATAGGAATGAGTGAATAGCCAAGATCTTTTACCCGGGGTGGGAGCATCCAAAACTAGAGGGTATAGGTTGAAGGTGAGAGGGGAAAGATTTAAAAAGAGGCCTAAGGGGCATGTTTTTTACGCAGAGGATGATGTGTTTCTGGAATCAGCTGTCAGAAAATGTGGTCGAGGCTGTTACAATTAAAACATTTAAAAGGCACCTGGATGAGTCTATGAATAGGAAGGGTTTAGAGGGATATGGGCTAAATGCTGGCAAATGGAACTAAATTAATTTAGGATATCTGGTTGGCATGGATGAGTTGGACTGAAAGGTCTGTTTCTGTGCCGTACAACTCAATGACTCTAATTATGGGCTGACTGGAGGTGGTGACAGAGGCTGTACAAATGCAGCTCTTTGTTGTTTAGTCCAAGCAAGTGATGGTCACAGAGAAAGCTGACATTGTCTCTCTTTCTGGTTGATAGCCCCAGCTTGACGGTGACAAAACGGTCGGTGAGGTGGGTCTGAGCCTCAGTACCTCTGCAGCAGAGGCCAAGGAGAAGGTGCATTCGAAACGCTCCAGTAAGCGGGCCCCACAGATGGACTGGAGCAAGAAGAATGAACTATTCAGCAACTTGTAAAGAAGAAAGAACCTTCGCTAATCTCAGCTTCAGCTTTAATAACCTCAGAAAATGTTAATTTCTTTGGTAATTTTGTTTTCCCTAGCCCAGTTGAGTGTTAACCTGGTACATTCAGAGGGCTGAGTCCTTCCCTTTTTCCGTTTCCCCTTTTGTTCAGATCCAGGTCAGGTCAGGTCATCATAGGCCTGGCTTTTGTTAGTCGAGCAGGATATTGAGCCTTCCCCGTCCCATTCTGACTAGAACTTTTGCGCAGACTCTGTGTTTGTGCTGCCTAACCCAGGAACTGTGCATGGTGTGCTGGAATCCCACAGGCATCTCTCACTATCTGTTCCTGATGCCAGCACTTACTTGGACAGGGGCAGTGCTGTGGGGTTGGGGACACTGTCCTGTGTTCACCTCTTTCAAGTTTCTCTGCTACCCAGTTGCAGAGCTTTTGGTGAACAGCGTGTGCAGTTTAAGACCAGACTTCATTTCACAGTCCTGAGCTTAACCAGGTCACCTTGAATAAAAGCAGAACACATTTACAATCTCTTCAAACAACTAAGTCCTGTGCTGTGAGCACAGAACCATTCATTCACAAACCTGGTGATTTTTGGAGTTTTGTTCCTTCCTCCTGATGAACAGAAGGTTTTGAATCTCTATCAAGATCTGTTTGAAATTACCCCCACAAATTACCTATTAAAGAACCCATAGTTCTGCCAATGACAAGATCAAATTTTGCATCTCATTTTTCTCTAATCTGTTATGTGCAATTATGATGTTTTTTTTTAAAAGTTAGGTTCTTCAGTATTAAAATCGAGTCTAATCTGCAAACTGCAATCGGCAAACATTAGCAAAGAACTTATTTAGTTTGCGTTACTAGACAAGGCTTTGGTAAGGGGCGATGGCTGCTTTCTAGATGATAAAGATGTACGAATTAGTGCTGACAAACCACAAAGTCCATGCGAGGATGCTTGTGTCTCAATGGCCTGTGTTGACCTTGGGCAGGTAGCTACCCATTGCATGGGTATTGGTCACGGTCCCAATCCAAGCTCCAACTAATTGTAGAGGAGTGTAGATTTCTCTTGAAAATGGATGTGGAGCCATTTTGCCAACACTCTAAATGATTCAGGTTACTGGAAAGTGTTGCCATACAAGAACTTAATTTGGGCTTTCATTTAAGAGTATAATTCAAACCATGGAATCTCATCTCTTCTTATCATATTCCTTCATCCCATTTCTTTCCCATCTGCTGTTTAGTTTTCAGGTCTCCTTTTCAAAGACCAACCTTATTCACAGTCAGTGTCGGTGATGGTGAATGATGCTTTGAGTCAGATCACAGCAAGGTATAAACTGGCCCTGCAGGTTATGAGATAACTGCTCGCCTGTGTATGTTTGGGGAGAGTGCAAGTCATTTTTGGTCTTTTCACCCCATCTACCAGAATGTGCCATCGAGTCCAGTTAATCTGCTTTGAACGGTCTGATCTAGTTAGTGATACTTTGATTTCTCGTTCCCTGTTTGACTCTTGTTACAGGAGGGTATGGTCTGTCCGTTAGTGTTGATTGTTGGGTTTACCTTTTCGTTTGGAAACATTCTCTGGGATTGGCTATTAAAGGGACTCGTTTATTTGTTCTTAACTGTCAACATCATCATCCTTTGGTTTTTGTTGCATTTTGGGTGTTTTATTAACTCGTTCACAATACTTCCATCTCCTCCTGTACTTTAGATGGCATCATGATTGACTGAATGCTACTTGTAGTTTTCTCACCATCAATGATGTGAATGATCTACTTTCATTTGGCACAAGCGAGTTCTGATCTGAAAAGATTCCAGAACCTGGAAATCTGACAGGCTTGCCATTTGCTTTCAAAGGGGCTCTCAATTTGGATTTTAATTTACTTCAATAAAAGCTAGGTTTAGAATTCAGCATTGATTAGACAAGAGTGACCTCCTCAGTCTCTCACTGTGGCGAGTTGTAAGGAGTAGTTTAGGTCAGTCACAGTAATGTGTAAACCTGCAAAGACACTGACTCTAGTATGACGGCTGGAAACTCTCAGTTTCTAATTTCTAATTGTAGTGTCGTGGTCTTGGGTTGTTTTGGTTGAGGTCAGAGACTTTATACCCCAGCCTTTATAGTTTAACCCTCAAGATCTCTTCTCAAGATGATGCCTAGGACTTGTGACAAGGACCCTGCCTGATTTATAAGATGAATGGTTTCTCAAGGGATTCACATATTACCCTGGGGTGCAGTGTCTCAACACCAATTTTAAGAGTTGCTGGATTTAGTCCCAGTTTTGGGCAGTACATCAAGGATTAATCTTGATACAGTCATGGTCTGTGTCCAAATATGGCATTATATCTCATCGCTCTGTTTTAGGTTGCATTTTCCTTCTTTACATGACAGTTTGTACACTTTATAATTTTCTTTAAAAAAGCTTCTGACCTATATTGGTGGTAAGATGGAAACATTTCTGTGAAACTGAAATGCCTATTATAGCCCCGGGAAACCTCAGCTGAGATTAATCCTTCGTGTACATGTTTCTCTTTGTTGTTAATTTTGATTTTGTCAGTGCACTGTGTTTGATGGCATTGGAGCACATGTAGTCTGATTTAACTAGCACAGGTTCTAAGTTAGAGACAATTCAAGTTGTAGAGAAGAGTTTTATTCCTGTGTATAAAAGGCAGAGATCAAAGTATTTCTTGCTGTGTAGCTTCATGTGATATAGCAGAATGATTTGTTGTCCAAATTCAAACGCAAATAATTTTTAGAAACTATATTTTTACCAATGTCTGTAAATTTTAAGAAATAAAAGTTAAAATCAAAGAACTGTGTGCATTTTTGTGCATCACAAATCCTACAGGACACTGTTAACGTTAGAGAACTGAGATGAAAAAACCAAGGTTGCAACATCCAAAAAGTCATGAGACTCAGGAACGCCAGATTTGAGTTTTAACATCTTTTGTCATTAGACGGCTTGGAAATCTCTTTTGAGGCATTCAGGAGTGCATGTGGGGAATTTGCTGATATGTCTAACTGATTAAGAGGCTAGCAATGTGTTTCATTTGAGAAAACAGCTTTTCTATACTGCATTTAACCGGTAGTGTTTTTAAATTACGTTCACCTTTTACCTCTCAGCTGGGAGCTCAAAGATTGAATTTATCAGGGTACTCCATCTGGTGGAGCAGACAGGAATACGAGTCAAACCTATTCCAACATTTTATTAGATCACTGCAGATCTGTATCAGCTCCATCTGTTCACCTTGGTTCCATTGTCCTTCCCTAGCCCAAACAAAATCATCAATTTTGGTCTTGGAATTTTCAGCTGAGATTTCAGATTTTTAAGGGAGAGATTTCCCAATTTTCATTCCCCTTTCTGTGAAAGATTATAAAGTCCTTATTCTGGACTTACACGACCAGAGGAAATATATACTCTGTTGGTCTTTGAATCAGTTTAAACCCCTTTCTGAGATCTCATGCCAGACTTCATACAGAAGGGAATACAGGCCTACTTGAGGCACCTTGCCCTCAACAAGGGATGTGTCCATGCAATTAGCTGGATGGCTGGTTTGTGATGCAGAAGGACATCAACAGCAGGAAGTTCAATTCCCATATTGGTTGAGGTCACCATAAAGGCCCCACCTTCTCAAACTTGCCCCTTGCCTGAGGTGTGGTACACGTCAGTTTATAGTCCCCACCAACTGTACGTCTCTGTCTCTGTCTCACACATACATTCAGAGACACACACGCACACACACACACCGAGCAGCCTACGATTCTCTTTTAGCCTCAGAATCATTCCTTGGAATCTTTGTGCAGGCCTTGGAGCGAATGCAGTACTCTCCTAAGGTCGGCCTGCTAACACACGTTGAGAGTCTACCAGAATCAACATCTATCTCCTGATGACTATTGAAATTCATACAAAAATTTTCTAATAGTAAAGAGATCAAGGGTTCCAGGAGAACAGGATTGATAAACTTATCAGCCATGATGGAATGGTCTAATTCTGCTCCTATCTCTTATGGTCTTATCATTCATTGGAAAATGATGATCTGATTGCACATTTAAAAGTTAACTAGTTCTGGGATGCATAGTAGTGTGCTCATGGACATCATTGCCTGTATTTTCCCAATAAGTGACTCAGGAGGTAAAAGGAGTGAACATTGCTACTGCAACAATCACAGAAGCCTATTCTGAGGGTATCTTGAAAGTTAGATATAGCCTTGATTGATTTTTCTTTTAAAATCGAAGCTTGTGGGAATTGGTGAAAATTGTTACCGTATGTTTTATTTGTAATGAAATGGGATTCTGCATGAGTTTGATAGAGGCCTTGGTATTCTCCTTTCTCATATTACCTTAGATGTCACTTCTGCCAATATCTTACATAATATGTCCAGCCAGAGTTGTCAACTTTGTCCTAAAGTGCAATGCCCAGAACTGATTGCAACGTGTGAGAGAAAGATGGACAACTGGTGGGGAGTATAACCTGAGAGGTACCACAACTCGGACAAGAGGCAATTTTGAAAAGGTGGGGCATTCATGGTGACCTTACGCAATGTGGGAATTGAAGCCCTGCTATTGCTGACACTCTGCATTACAAACCAGCTGTCCAGCTAATGACGTGGACACGTTACAAAACAACCAAAGAACTGCAGAGGCTGGAAATTGGAAACAAAAACAAGTTGTTGGGAAAACTCAGCAGGGGAGTTATGTTGCAGTTGTACAGGATGTTGGTGAGGCTGCACTTGGAGTATTGTGTTCTATTTTGGTCACCTTGCTACAGGAAAGATGTTATTAAACTGGAAAGAGTGCAGAAGAAATTTAGAAGGATGTTGTCAGGACTCCAGGAACTGAGTTATAGGGAGAGATTGGACAAGCTGGGAGTTTTTTCATTAGCTCATAAGAGACTGAGGGAAGATCTGATAAAAGTGTATAAGATCATGAGAGGCATGGATTGGGTGAATGCACTCAGTCTTTTTCCCAAGCTTGGGGAATCAAGGACTAGAGGGCATCAGTTTAAGGTGAGAGGGCCAAGAATACATGGTAACCTGAGAGGCAACTTCTTTACAGAGGATGGTACGCATATGGAATGAGCTGCTAGCAGAAGTGATTGAAGCAGGTACATTAACAATATTTAAAAGGCATTTGGATGAATAAATGGATAAGAAAGGTTTGGAAGGATATGGGCCAAGTGCAGGGAAATGGGTTAGCGTGGATGCACATTTTGGTTGGCATGAACCATGAAACAGGCCGAAAGGCCTGTCTCCATGCTATAGGACTCTATGATTCTATGTCTGGCAGCATCTGTAGCAAAAAAGCTGAGTTAACCTTTCAGGTCCACTGACCCTTCTAAAGAACTTCTTTGAGTTCATGAGTTTTCCCAGCAATTTCTGTTTTTGTTTCGTGGACATATTCTTGTTTTCTGCAGCATGCCAAACCAAATCGCATGGCAGTGGATTGGAATCTCAGCAATGATTGGGTGAGCTAGCGGATTTCCACTAACCAATGTAGGTACTGAGGTGCAAAAAATGCAACACATGACACGTCAGCCAGTGATATAAAATTAGATGTTTATTTCTGAAGTATTACACGGCCCCAATATATATTTGCAAAGTCACTCCAGTTTGTCCCAGTGAAGCAATATGGGATAGTGTTCCTAATCTTCATAGTACCGTAAACACAGCCCGTATGGCCTAACTAAACGTCACTAACCTTACAGAAAGGGGTTCAGGCTTGTGGTTTGCTGAGGCATTCCAGCAAGTTTAGAAACTGGGACCAGTGGCTGTCCAACATGATGACTCATGTCCACTGCCATTCTTGTGGCTGGCACCATGCCTGTTGCCTGGGGTAAACCACTGAATGTTGAAGGATAGGTCATGGTGGTGGGCATGCAGCTAGGAGCCATGGTTTGTGGTGCCATCAAGGGCATTGATGCCATGCTCACACTGCCACTGCACATGGTGGGGTGGGCAAAACCAGCACTGCTCTGAATCTGCTTCAAGGTCAGTTTATTCTGGTCGTTGACTTGGAAAGGGTTGGATGTTGAGATTGAACTGAGACCACCTGCAAAGAGAAGAAAGTCAATAATTTGACACCGTACATCTTATCAGAATGCAGCATAAACTGTTGAGGCAATTGGTATCAGAGCTGATTTATTGATGGGACATTACGTTCTGTGGACAGGTACAGTGGTGTTTTGATACAGAGTAAAGTTCCCAGTACACTATCCTATGAAATACCACCAGACAGATATGACAGACGGTTAGATACAGAACAAAGCTCACATGGAGCTCTTGCAGATAAGGAGGCGATACAATCTACCAGAGTGGGCTGGGTTTACTTTGCATCCCAAAGTTGTCAGGGTGATGCTTGAATAGTTCATACCATACAGTTCTTTAACAAGGAATTGAAAGTACACTGGGTGTTCCATAGAATATCCACGGAGCACTTTTAACAGCAATGAGACATAGCCTTCCTGCTCCTATGATGCTGCTTGGCCTGCTGTGTTCATCCAGCCCCACACCTTGTTATCTCATAGCCTTCCGTTAAAGCTGTTCTAAGCTGTCAAATCTGAGATTGTATTGTACTTTCAACATGACAATAAATTCTAGTATCAACAATTTCCTCTCTCATTTTCAGAATCATCCTGGGATCAGAGAGACAGCAGTAACAAAAAAAACAAGATCACCTATTTCCTGCTAATTACCCATCCATTTAAACTCGTTTTGTAGTCCCTGTTCAAATCAGTGCTGTGTTGTGCTTAATCCCCAGTATTCCACTCGGTGCAGCTTACCTTGGGGAGTTTTTCTTATTAACTCAGTCGATATTGATCCTTCTAGCCACTAATTTTAGTCCCAATCTGATGTTAGCTCAGTTTGTTTTTGAAGGAGATAATTCTTGATCACACTCAGGCACTCTCCATTTATCTCTGTGGGTCACTCTTGGTTTATCTCTGTCACTCTCAGCTTTGCCTGGTACTACAACATCTTTGCTCAAAGGTGTGTCTTTCTAAAAGAGATACTTTTAACTGAGAGACCATTACCTGACGTGTGGAAAGGGTTCTTGCTCTTAAGGTTGTGAGAAGGTGCAGACAGCAGCGAGTCCAGATTCACCAGCGATGCAGCGTTGGGATCCAGGAATAGTTCTGGAGTTCGATGAGGCCCATTTGAAGAATCCTTTAAAGAGTTCCCTACTTCAGTCATATCAAAGACATCTGGACTACTGCTACCATTCTGCTTTGTTTCTAGAACCGTTTTACACAGGAGGTCCATCTTTGCTGCAGAACCAGAATTGATAATTATTTTCTTTTCTGGCTATTCTTTATCTTGGAGCCTGGGCTCCTCAGCATAATCCTGCTGCTATCAATCCAATAGATGTGCCTTACCAATACTGAAAACATAGAAATGCCTGGTAATAGTGAGCAGCAACTCGTTGGGAAGAACCATGTAAAATACCTAGCTCATTATCCAAAGAATAATCAACCAGTTAGTTGGCAGAGTGTCGGTTGCTACAATTGCAGATTCCCAGAGCCCTAAAAACACATTTATTAGGGGCAGCATCTAACATGTTTTTTCTCTTTTTAGAAGGTGACTGATTTGTTTTTTTTTCAATGTTAGGCAATTTCAGCTAAGTTCAGTTTTGTTCTGTTGGGCAGTCTGTCAGAATAAATAACACTTGTCTGGGCAAGGCTTGGGATTGAATGATAACATTTATTGCCTCTAGCTCACAATTAAGCAACACGTCGAATGTAAAATTCTCATCTTTGTTTTCAGATCCCTGTATGGTCTCACCCTCTCTCTCTCCCCTCCAACTTAACCACTTGTGGATGTGCCTTCAGCTCCCTGGGTTTCAGCTCTGGAATTTGCTCACTAAACCACTCTGCCACTCCATCCTGCTCTCCTGCGTTAAGCAGTTCCTTGAAAACTATCTGATGAAGCTTGTGGTTATGTCCTTAGTGTCACTCTTCTGAAGTACTTGCTATGGTTTAGTATATTAAAGGCATTATTAAAAAAAAACAGATTGTTGGTTCACAATATCTTCAGGTGTTTTAGCAAACAGTGGAGCAATGGGGTCATGTGAGGTCATGATAGTGGACTGACGAGTGGGAGCGGGCTGGGGGAAGGTGCAGACTGAAGGCAAGAGGCTATGACTGCTGCAATCCAGTTTGAACATTACCTGCAGGAATATCAGACACCTTTGATGAAGACTCAACCCAGGCACTCTCTGCAAACTGATCCAGCACTGAGTCTCCTGAATTTGTAAATGGGTCAAATGTGGAGCCATCTGTAACAAGGATAAAATCATGAAGAGAAGACAATAAACATGGGAATTCCCATCCTTCTCTTCAGATCCAGCTTTGCTCCCTCTTATTTCTCATCAAATTAAATATCAGGAAGATTTAAATCATTGCGTTGGGTTGCAGGGACAAGAGACAATGTCTAGCCATTAACTCCATCTCTCTACCTGGTCACTCTCACAATCCTGAGCTGAGCTCCCAACCCCATTTCTGCCGCACGGCTAAGACTTCTATCTTGTTCATAATGAACCATCACCTCTCTGGTTCACGTAAGCACAAGACATCTTGAGTTTTTAGAGTAGACTTTTTCAACATATAGCAATAAGGGTAACTAACAGCAGTTTTTGTATCTTTTGAGTATTACCTTTTTCAGATCCATAGTTGATCTAGTAATCACTAGTTGGTTACCTCTATACTCCAGCCTGGTGTGGATTCTTCCAAACAAACCTTATTATAGCTAATACCCTGGTGCTCATACTATAGCTCACAACAAGTATGGTTCACCCATTATTCCTTTGGTGACATCAGATAGACCCACAACTGGGACAGGACAGAGAGATGGGGGAAGATAGAAAGAGAGAGGAGGGAAATGAAACAGGTGATCTAGTTGAAATATACAAGATCCTGAGGGGACATGACTGAGCGGATGCTTGAGAGGATACTTTCTACTATGGGAGTAACGAGCTTAAAGATAAGGTCTCCAGTTAAAGATGAGATTTTTTTTCGTCTCTGAGGGTGATTAGTCTGTGGAATTCTCTTCCCCAGACAGCACTGGAGTCAAGGTCATTGAATATGTTTAAGACTGAGTTAAATACATTATTGATTGCCAGGGGAGTCAAAGGTTAGACGGATTAGGCAGGGAAATACAGACAACAATCTAATTGCCCGTGGCTGAATGGTCACATTCTGTGCTGCGCTCTTCTCCATTGTGTTGCAACTTTTGTGGTTGTGACATTCAGTGCTGAGTGGCTAATTTCCAGCTCAATTTCTAAGTGATATTTAATAATCCGGTTAATGTTGTGGTGACCAAAACTCAATGTTTTTCTTCTGAAGGATATTAATGCTGGGAATGAGGGACACTTTTGATTCAAGCACCCATCATTCAAATAAGAGCAAAATACTATAAATGCTGGAGAACTCAGCAGGTCTGCCAGAATCATTGGACAAAGAAACCTCATTAAAGTTTTAAATGCCACTAATATATTGTCTGGAGCTACCTCAGCCTTTTCTAAGGAAATATTGATGATGGGGGACATAGAGTCATAGAGCTGTACAAAATGGAAACAGACGCTTTGGCCCAACTCAACCATGCCATCTAGATGTCCTAAATTAATCTAGTCCCATTTGCAAACATTTGGCCCATACCCCTCTAAACCATTCCTATTCATATACCCATCAGATACCTTTTAAATGTTGTAATTGTACCAGCCTCCACCACTTCCTCTGGCAGCTCATTCCATACATGCACCACCCGTTGTGTGAAAAAGTTGACCCTTAGGTCCCTTTTAAATCATTCCCCTCTCATCTTAAACCTATACCCTCTAGTTTTGGACTCCCTTACCTTAGGGAAAAGGCCTTGGCTATTTACCCTGTCCCTGCCCCTCATAATTTTATAAGTCTCTATACGGTTACCCCTCAGCCTCCTATGTTCCAGGGAAAATAGCCCCAGTCTATTCAGCATCTCTGTACAGCTCAAACCTTCCAACCCGACAATATCCTTGTAATTTTTTTCTGAACACTTTCAGGTTTCACTATAGCAGGGAGACCAGAACTGAATGCAGTGTTCCAAAGGTGGACACACCAATATCCTGTACAACTGTAATATGATCTCCCAACTCCTCTCCTCAATGCACTGGCCAATAAAGGCAAGCATACCATGCCTTTTTCATTACGCTGTCTGTCTGGGACTCCACTTTAAAGGAACTATGAACCTGCACTCCAAGATCTCTTTATTCAGCAACATTCCCCAGGACCTTACCATTAAGTGTATATGTCCTACCCCGATATGCCTTTACAAAATGCAACACCTCACATTTATCTAAATTAAACACCATCTGCCGCTCCTGGGCCCATTGGACCATCTGATCTAGGTCCTGTTGTGCTCTGAGATAACTTTCTTCGCTGTCCACTACACCACCTATTTTGGTGTCATCTGCAAACTTACTAACCATACCTCCTATGTTTACATTCCGAATCATTCATATAAATGACAAAGAGCAGTGGACCCAGCACTAATCTTTGTCGCAAATCGCTGGTCATAGGCCTCCAGTCTGAAAAACAACCCTCCACCACCACCTTTTGTCTTCTTTCTTCGAGCCAATTCTGTATCCAAATGGCTAGTTCTCCCTGTATTCCATGTGATCTAACCTCGCTAACCAGTCTACCATGAGGGACTTTGTCGAACATCTTACTGAGGTTCATATAGATCGCATCCACCGCTCTGCCCTCATCAATCCTCTTTGTTGTTTCTTCAAAAAAATTCAATCAAGTTTAAGAGACATGATTTCCCAGGCACAAAGCCAAATTGACTACCCCTAATCAGTCCTCAGGATTATCTCCAACAATTTGCCCACCGCTGATGTCAGGCTCACCAGTCTAAGTTCCCTGGATTTTACTTACCACCTTTCTTAAATAGTGGCACCACATTAGCCAACCTCCAGTCCTCCAGCATCTCGCTTGTGGCTATTGATGATACAAATATCTCAGCAAGGAGGCCTGCAATCTCTTCCATAGCTTCCCGCAGAGTTCTAGAATACATCTTTATGTATTTTAAGACAGTCAGCACCTCCTTATTTGTAATATGGACATTTTTCAAGATGTTGTTATTTATTTCCCCACATTCTCTATCTTCCCTATCCTTCTCCACAGTAAACACTGATGCAAAATACTTGCTTAGTATCTCCACCATTTCCTGCCGTTCCACACATAGGCAGCCTTGCTGATCTTTAAGGGACCATATTATCTCCCTAGTTACCCTTTTGTCCTTAATGTATTTGTAGTACCCCTTAGGATTCTCCTTAATCCTATTTGCCAAAGCTATCTCATGTCCCCTTTTGCCCTCCTGATTTCCCTCTTAAGCATACTCCTACTACCTTTATACTTTACTAGGGATTCACTCAATCCTGCTGTCTACACCTGAAGTATGCTTCCTTCTTATTTTTGACCAAAACCTCAATTTCTCTAGTCATCCAGCATTCCCTTCACCTACGAGCCTTACCCTTCACCCTAACAGGACTCTGGACTCTCGTTATCTCATTTTTGAAGGCTTCCCATTTTCCAGCCGTCCCTTTACCTGCGAACATCCGCCCCCAATTAACTTTTGAAAGTTTTTGCCTAATACTGTCAAAATTTGCCCTCCTCCAATTTAGAACTTTAACTTTTAGATCCGTCTATCCTTTTCCATCACTATTTTAAAACTACACCTCTCAAGAGTGGATTTGGCATTAACCCTTGTTACATTGTGACAGAAAGATACAAGGCCAAGTCAAAGCATGACATGTTCATTTCTGTTACACTGCTTTTGGCTCTGAGGGAGTTTGTGAGCTGGAGGAGCTTTGTCTTTTGCTTGAGAAGAATTGGTAAAACAGAAATTGCTTCCCATTTACCTGGTGCCGTGATACCTGGTAGAGCGCTAGAGTTACTGGTGGCTGACACTGTTGCCCATGGATCTACACTGGCCTGGTTAGTAGCAGCTGGGCCAGAGGTCTGGGCCCAGGGATCTGTATCCCACACCTGTGGAGAGGCAAGATCGGTGTCTAAAGATGGCCAAGAATTTGCTGCATTCGGGACGGATGCTTTTGCACCTGAAGGAAATCACAAAGTATGTCAGCATGTTGCTCAGTGCGGCATTGAGTCAGACCCCTCCCTCTTTCCAGAACTCCTCCTTCCTAACACCCTGGTCACGCGTTTCATCCTCATTGCAGCCCCAGTGCAGTCACACAGAATGGATATTGAAGGCCAGTTGATGGTCTCACTGGGGCTGTGCAATAAAATCACTTCCTGCTCCCGCTACCGCCACCACCCACTCCCCACCCACCACCCCAAAAAAAAACCTGAAAATTGAATAGCTATTGAAAGGCCTGTGTTAGCCGATAGTTAGAAGCAGGTCCAGATTTGTGATCAGACTCAGAGCAAGCATCTGTCCTGAGGAATATCAACTGTATGTACAGAGACTGCAGCAATGATTGAAACAGCTGCAACAATGTCCAGAAATAAGCCAAGCAGTGTTCAGAATGTACTGAGTGGGCGACAGTCACAGAATCTAAATTCTCTGAATAAAATTAATTTTCATCAGTGCAGCCTCCTGCCATACCCAATCACCTTTGCTCTGCACAGACGTTGTAATCTCCAGATCAGGAGGTGGTGCTGTCCTGGAGCTTACTGTCCTGTGAAATACAACTTGGTGCCAGTCACCATCTGTTCAAGGTGAACAGGAGAAGCACTGATCACCTCCCTTCCCCTGCCACCCCCAAACTCCATCCAACAGCCTGAAAGGGGTGGGCCTACACTTTAATCTTTTTGGACATCAATAGGAACTCCACCTTCCCAAAGCTAATGAAATGCTCACCAGAGCAACAAGAAGAATTATGTTGTTCTCGAGTATTGTTGAAAAAAGACACATTTTGTCCAAGGTTTTCATTTTGTACTCATCCAGGCAGATTGCAAGAAATATCATTGTAAAGGGAAAACAACATGTACTATATGAGAGGAGAGCACTGATTGGTTGACCATTGGATTCTGATTGGTAGAAGCATTGCCATGTGCAATGCACCAGTTAATAATGACTCTCAGTCAATTGCCAAGCTTCGTTTAAATTTTATATTTTCTCATTTCTGTGATAGACAGAACATCTTTTTGATTTACGGCAACATCCTGTTGGTGGCAAACACTATTGGTACTGCTCATACATAGAAGCAGTATGAAGCAACTGGCTTTACCTACTGCTTAAACCTTTGAGATACCTCACCCATTTAGGGTAATCTGAGGTAGACGGGGTATGGTTCAGGACCATAAGTGACAATCTTAGGCCCTCTCTCAGTCTGAGTGATATACAGCGACGAATGATCTGTTTAGGGTAGCCAACCTCCCACAGAAGGTTTTCAATCATAGAATCCCCACAGTGTGGAAACAGGCCATTCGGCTCAACAAGTCCACACCAACCCTCAGAGCATCCCACTCAGGCCCATTCTTCTATAACCCACCTAATCTACACATCCCTGGACACTGCGGGCAATCTAGCATGGCCAATGCACCTAGCCTGCACATCTTTGGACTGTGGGAGGAAACCAGAGCACCCGGCGGAAACCCACGCAGACACAGGGAGAATATGCAAACTCATAGGGTGGTAGGTGCCTGGAACGCGTTGCCAGCAGAGGTAATAGAGGCAGGCACGGTAGATTCATTTAAGGTGCGTCTGGACAGATGCATGAGTAGGTGTGGAGCAGAGGGATACAGATCCTTCGGAATTGGGCGATAGGTTTAGACAGTGGATTTGGATCGGCACAGGCTTGGATGGCCGAAGGGCCTGTTCCTGGGCTGTAAGTTTTCTTTGTTCTTTGTTCTTTGTTCAACACAGACAGCCACCTGAGGATGGAACTGAACCCAGGCTCCTGGCACTGTGAGGCAACAATGCTAACCACTGAGTGACTGTGCCACCCCAGATGTTTTGATGTGCTCTATTTCAGAATTGAGCTTGCACAGAGAACAGATAGCTCGGGTCCTAATTACAAGGTTTTGAATAAGGCCAACGTTATAGCGCATGGAACTGTAGGAATCTGAATGTATATATTGACCAGAGAAGGTAGCTTTGAGTTAGGCAGGTCTTTGAGGAGAGGGACTTTGTTTGATTGTTACATTTCAAACATGAATTTGAGTGCATTAAGACATGTAAAGATATGCTGAGGAAATATGTTATCCTGTCAGTGAGAGGGTTTTAAATCTTAGCTAAATGATTAACAGGCCCTAGGCAGTTTGCCAGACTCTGGCACCTCTGAGTTTGATAGTCTTTGGGGGGAGTATCAATTGGCAGCTCAATGCTTGAGACCAATGAGGAATTCTGCTCTCATTGATTGCCTGCACACATCTCCAACAGGACTGACTGCTGGAGGGTGATCACTGAGCCAGATTCTCTCTGCTCAGAGATTCCTCCTGCTCCTATTGCCAGGATTCTGGAGGAGGACAGCAGACAGTTCCAGAGTGATGCTTCCGATGATCCAGGATTCTGGACATTCTCTGGCCTCCCATGGGAACCAGGGACATAGGAGAGTTATTGACACGCCAGCCTAGCTGAGATACAGCATGCACAGACTAATGCTATCAATGTGGCAGTAACCAGGATTTCTTGGAATGGCTTGCTTGGGGACTGGGAGAGTGTTTTAGTTTGTTGGTTCTGGCAGTGAGGGTGTGGAAAGCTGAGGACTGGGGCTCCTTATTAATGTTCATACAATCAACCCCATACCACGAAGTTTGAGTGATGATTCGCAATGAAGCTTGCGATTGGAAAGCCTTACCCAGGGTATCCCAGAGGTCAAGACAGGCTGCGGAGGGAGGTGAGGCCACATTTCTGCTTGCCCATGGATGACTTTGAGTGGAGCTATCCCATGGATCAGTCCTGGATTCGGTTGCAGTCACTGGCGCCCCAAAGATATCAGCCAGCTCCAACAGGGAAGACTAGACAGTGGATGAAACACAAACTGTGAGACAAATGGGCAACTTTGGCCAATTCCAAATATTCTCTCCTTCCAATGTCTCTCTTCCCCTTCTGGAAGCAGTTGATTAAAATCTGGCTCCATTTGGTTAAAAGCAGGCTGCCCAGATCTCACCTGTTCATGTGTGCCTCAGGTTATTTGGCCATCAAGGCTCTCAGTAACTGCAGAGCAATATGGTGCAGGAACCCAGGTTGAACTTTTCATCCAGGGACGTTGGAGTTAATTGTAGCACCTTAGCGTCGTGATGCTGCCAATGTAGAATTGCTTGTCAACCCTTGGTATTGTTACATATACACATTGACTGATGTAAAGGAGGATGCCTGGAGCCTCTATAAAGTATCACCCACCAAAAGTTACAACCTCAGGGTGAAGAGGAAGGAGAGGGTGAGGTTCAGTAACTGAGGGTAAGTTAAGAGATACAGGTTCTTTACCCTGTGGCTATTGGAATATCATTAATACATTCCAGGTCAGCACAGGCTCACGTATACACAGTAACTGATACATTGCCAGGATATCCAAAAGGGCTTCACGGCCACTGGATTACTTGTAAAGTGTAGCCATTACAGTTACATAAAGAAATGCACTAAACCACAACCATCAATGATTTTAGTGACCTGATTATTTGGTTTTGTGATGGGGATCAAGGGATAAATACAGTAAACTTTTTATTAACTGGCACCTAATGGACAAGGAGTGTGCTGGTTGATCAAATAGTCTGGATAATCAAGAGGTCCACATAATCAATGTAAAAACACACACTAAGTAAGATAGACACATTTTATTTACAGCATAAATCACTTAAATAATAATGCAACCTTGCCTTCAATAAAACTTAACCAACAGAGCACCTTCTTACTTGCACCCTCAACTGACTATTCAGACATCATGGAGATCGCGATAGTACAGTAAACTTCTGGTATTTGAGGTATATCATTTTTGCTGGTTTATCTAGAGTGCCAGTTCATAAGGTGCTGGTTAAAACAAAGTTTGCTGCATTGGCCAGGACTTTCATTGTCAGACTGAACCATATACTCTAGCCTGAGCAGTGGGAATTGATCCTGGTGATTCCGAGATGAGTGTTTTGCTAACCCAGCCCTGGCTGACAGCTGCATTGTTTTTATGGAGGTTGGCCCCAGTTTGGCAGAGGGAGAGTTGTATATACCTCATTTTTCCTCTCGGCTATTTCACTCTCTTTGCGACTTTGTTCCAATGCTCGCTGAAGATTTTCATCTTCTTTCTCATCATCCTCATCAAGGGATGACCTCACTCTTAGTTCCTACAAAATAAGAGACAACAAAAATCTCCACGGGTTAAGTAACACTTGAAAAAAGCAAAATGTGTCGAAAGAAGCAGCTAGAGAAATTGTTCCATTTTCCCAATAGATTCTGTCGTAAACACTTGGCATGGATCAAGCAGATTCCTTTATGGTGTCACAGGATGAACTACCTTCATTTCAAGAAGCATCTCATCTTCTTACAATGGATTTGCTACACCCACTCAAAATGACTGAGATGGCAGCTCTAACCTCTTACACAAAAATTTAGTGAGACCACTCTGTGGCACTGTTTCTGACCGAGGTGAAAATTTTGAGTGGGTCGACTGGTTCAAAGTTCAGCCAGTTGCCCCAGAACCCTACAGTACTGTTGACGTTCTTAAGTGGATCTACCAAGAAACACAAGTGTAGAGATTCACAATGATATGAGGCATCAAGTCAGCAGGTACCAAACCAGATGACACTGACTCTGCCACCATTGATTCACTGGATCAAAATACCTCACATGCTTTCCTTGGATTGCCAGCTCTGGGTTGTTATATGATGCCCCAGTTACTTCATTGTTCAAGTTTGAGTCTAGGCTTTACCCAGCTTGATTACCCAGGTGGAACAGAGATATTACTTAGAATAAGAATAAATTGAAAGAAAATGCTAAATAAATTGGCGTCACTCAAATTAACAAATTGCCCGATGAGTTTTGCTCTCAGTTGCTGAGTGCAGTTTGGGTGGAGACACTAGAAGATGTGACTTTAATTTTCAATCCTCATTGGACTCAAAGTGCCTTCAGAAACTCAAAGATCACAAACATCCCACCTCATTCAAAAACAGGAATCACGTAAACTGGCAATTGGAAAAATCACTGGAGGTCATTGTCAAGGACAAACTGAATTTGCACTTTATTCAGGTTTCTAAAGTATAGGCTGCATATTTGTTACAGATAAATCATCTCTCAATAACCCAACTGAGTTCTTTGATGAAGTAAAAGAGTGGGGTGAGGAAGGTAGTGCAGTAGATGTTATGTACATGGACTTTTAAAAGTCACTTGATGAAATATTACAAAACAGACTTAGTCGGTAAATAGAAGCACATGGGATTAAAGGAATGATGGTAATCTGAGTGTGAAATTGGCTAAGGCAAAGGACGTAGAAAGTAGTGATGAGATATTTTGACAGGAGAATAATGTGCAGGTTATGAGGAGGGTATGGAGGAGTTACATAAATTGCTCCTTATGAGAGGTGGACCTGATGGGTAAATTGTTTTTTTCTGTGCTGTAATGATTCTCCACTTGAGAGAGGATGATGATGTAGGTTCCCCCAATATTGTTTGACGTAAATGGCATGAATTTGGGTACAGAGAGCATAATTTCCAAATCTGAGGACGATATAAAACTTGCTAATGTAGTAAATAGTGACAAATACACAGAGTGGCAAACTAGGCAAACACATAACAGATAAAATCTAATGTGGAGAAGTGTTATACTTTCAGGCAAACTAACACAGACAGGCAGTATGATTTAAATGGTACTATTTTGAGAGACAGATGCATGAGCAGAGTGGTCTGGATTGCCTATTTACAAATCCTTAAAAGTGGAAGTATGTTTTGATAAAAAAAACATGAGATGTAAGAGCCCTTGAGCCTGCTCACTGCACTGGGGTGTTCATTATCTCAGAGACCATCACTCCCAGCATTGCAGCACTGCTAATCTTCAATCTCTGCTCCAGTTTCCTGCACTATTCCCATGTCCCTCATCCCTTAATGTCCAAAAATTTATCAATCTGTCAATGTGTCCTAGTCCGTCAAAACCTCTTATGCTATACAAATCAGTATATCCCTCTAAACTCTGATCTTTCCTTATACAAAAGCCCTCTTATCCCAGGAAGCAATTTAGTGAAGTTTTGTTTCACCCCATCTTAGACAAACATATCAATCTTGGATTAGATATCACCTACTTAACCAATTCCTCAAGTGGTCTATATCACTCTGCAGCTTTATTATTCTGTACACTTTGCTTTCTCCCTTAACTGTGTATCATCAACAAAGTTGGCTGCATTGCACTCAGCCCCTTTATGGGGACTTAATACACAGTCATTAATCAAGATTGGAAATACCCAAGGCTCATGTCTATTAGTTACAACCTGACTTGTTTATTCCTGCTTGATATTTTCTGACAGTTAAACAATCCTCAATCTATTGTTTTATATATTACACCAAAATGCACGAACCCTAATCTTGTATGAATCTCTTTCATGTGGCATCTTATCAAGTATCTTCCAACATCCAAATGGGCTAAATCTAGTGGTTCCCTCCTTATCTACTCTGCTTGTTCCATTCTCAAAAAACTCTAATGGATTTGCTGAACATGATTCTGTTTTCATAAAGCCATGCAGACTCTGTGTAATCATGTTTTGTTTTTCTTGAGTTCTGTTACGGCTTCCTTAATAATAGATTTCAGTATTTCCCTTATGATGTCAGGGTAACTGGCCTGAAGGATTTATTTGCTGTTAGTCCCATCAATTTCTCCAGTACTAGAGCACATTGCATTAGTATTGGTTCTTTATGTATTTTAATAATTTTAAGTTCGTCACTCTCATTAGTCTTAGTTCCCCTGTAATTCCAATGAGTCTGTGACACGTCTCTCCAGAGGTAGGGTTATCGAGTGGCTTAAGACAAAAGTCAACAGATTTTAGAATAACAAGGGAGTCAGCAGGAAAGTGGATTCAAGGCTACATTTCATAGAACATAGAACATAGAACATAGAACAGTACAGCACAGTACAGGCCCTTCAGCCCACGATGTTGTGCTGAACTTTTACCCTAAACCTAAGGTCTATCCAACCTCCACCCCTACCTTATACTAGCATCCATATGTCTATCTAATAGCCGCTTAAATGCCCCTAATGAGGCCGACTCCACTACCCTCTCCAGCAATGCATTCCATGCCCCTACCACTCTCTGAGTAAAGAACCTACCTCTGATGTCTCCCCTATTTCTACCTCCACTCACTTTAAAACTATGCCCCCTTATAACAGCTACCTCCACCCTAGGAAACAGTCTCTGGCTGTCCACTTTATCTATACCTCTGATCATTCTGTACACCTCTATCAAGTCACCTCTCATCATTCATCGTTCTAAAGAGAAAAGCTCTAGCTCTCTCAACCTTTCCTCATAAGACCTTCCCTCCATTCCAGGCAACATCTTGGTAAATCTCCTCTGCACCTTTTCCAACGCTTCCACATCTTTCCTGTAATGAGGCGACCAGAACTGGACACAACACTCCAGATGTGGCCGAACCAGGCTTTTGTATAGCTGGAGCATAACTTTACGGCTCTTGAACTCAATCCCTCTATTAATGAAAGCTAACACACCATACGCCTTCCTAACAACTCTATCCACCTGGGTAGCAGCTCTCAGGGAACTGTGGACACGAACCCCAAGATCTGTCTGCTCCTCCACACTGCCAAGAATCTTTCCGTTAGCCCTGTATTCTGCTTTCAAGTTTGTCCTTCCAAAATGAATCACCTCACACTTTTCAGAGTTAGTTCCATCTGCCACTTCTCATCCCAGCTCTGCATCCTATCAATGTCCCTTTGTAACCTAGAACAGCCCTCCGCACTATCCACAACTCGACCCACCTTCGTGTTGTCCGCGAAATTACTAATCCACCCTTCCACTCCTACATTCAAATCATTTACAAAAATCACAAATAGAAGAGGACCCAGAACAGATCCTTTTGGTACACCACTCGTAACTGAGCACCATGTTGAATATTTTCCATCCGCTACCACCCTTTGTCTTCCAAGGGTCAGCCAATTCTGAATCAATCTGCCACATTTCCCCCTATCCCATGCCTCCTTACTTTCTGCATGAGCCTACCATGGGGAACCTTATCAAACGCCTTACTTAAATCCATGTATACCACATCCACTGTTCTTTCTTCATCCACGTGTTTGGTCACCTCTTCAAAGAATTCAATAAGGTTTGTGAGGCATGATCTACCCCTCACAAATCAATGCTGACTATCACGAATCAAACTGTGCCTATCCAAATGATCATAAGTTCTGTCTCTCAGAGCCCTTTCCAATAATTTGCCCACCACTGAATTAAGACTAACTGGCTGTAATTTCTGGGATTATCCCTATTCCCTTTTTTAAACTGGGGAATGACGTTTGCCACTCTCCAATGTTCCGGCTCTATACCTGTGGACAGTGAGGACGAAAAGATCATCGCCAAAGGCCCTGCGATTTCTTCCCTCGCTTCCCATAGAATCCTTGGATAAATCCCATCAGGCCCGGGGGACTTATCTATCTTCAAGTTCCTCAAAATTCCTAGTACATCTTCCTTACTAACATCCACCTCCACTAGCCTACCAGCCTGTTTCACACCATCCTCCCCTACAAGGAGGTCCCTCTCAGTTGTGAATACCAAAGAAAAGTATTCATTAAGGACCTCTCCTATCTCTTTAGGCTCCGTGCACAAATTCCCTTTACAATCCTTGATCAGCCCTACCCTTTCTCTGGTCATTCTCTTATTCCTCATGTACGTGTAAAAAGCCTTGGGGTTTTCCTTGATCCTATCTGCCAAGGTTTTCTCATGCCCCCCTATAGCTGTCCTAAGCCCTTTCTTCATCTCCTTCCTGGCTAACTTGTCTCCCTCTAGAGTCTTTTCCGATCCTTGTTTCCTAAACCTTATATAAGCATCCTTCCTCCTCTTAACTAGTCGTTTGATCGCTCTTGAGAACCAAGGCTCCCTCACTGGACTGCATCTTCCCTGCCTGCTAGGGACAAACATATCAAGCACACGCAGTATGCATTCCTTAAACAATCTCCACATTTCTATAGTGCTCTTCCCTGACAGCATTTGTTTCCATTTTATGTTACCCAGTTCTTGCCTAACAGCATTATAATTACCCTTCCCCCAATTATAAACCTTACCCTGCTGTATTTACCTATTCTTTTCCATGGTTATTGTAAAAGTAACAGAGTTATGATCGCTACTGCCAAAATGCTCTCCTACCAACAGGTCTAACACTTGGCCCCGTTCATTTCCAAGCACCAAATCCAAAGTGGCCTCTCCTCGTGTTGGTCTATCTACATACTGTGTCAGGAATCCTTCCTGAATGCACTGGACAAAATCCGTTCCATCTAAACTATTACAACTAAAAAGTTTCCAATCAATATTTGGAAAGTTGAAGTCACCCATGGCTACAACCCTGTGACTTCTGCACCTTTCCAGTATTTTCCTCCCAATCCATTCCTCCATTTCTCTGCAACTATTAGGGGGTCTGTAAAAACACCCCAACAAAGTGACTGCTCCTTTCTTGTTCCTGACCTCAACCCAAACTGACTCTGTAGACATATCTTTCTCAAACCGCCTTTCAGTAGTTGCTATACTAGCCCTGACTAGCAATTCCACTCCCCCGCCTCTTTTACCACCCTCCCTATTTCTTTTAAAGCATCTAAATCCCAAAACTTCCAACAACCATTCCTGTCCCCGAGTTACCCAAGTTTCTGTAAATTTCGATCAGGCATGACTGTATTGAATGATGGAGTAGCATGATTGAGAGGTCAAATGGTTTCTCCCAGTCCTAATCGTATATTTGTGTGCCCTCTATTCTCAAGGCAGTTTCAAAAAAATTTGCATTGCCAAATTCTTTGTAGAAGCTCTTAAATTCTGTTTCTTAATCTCTCGCGAGGTGGAGCTCATACTCTTGTTTTCTTCCACTTTGTCAATTTTTTGGTCATCCTTTGCTTATTTATAAAGTCTGCTGATCCTCAGGTTTCTGTGCTTTTCAAAACAAAACTGTACGCCTCTTGTTTTAATCTAATACCATGCTGAAATTCTCTGGTTAGCTATGGTTCTTTTACCATGGAATTTTTAGTCTTGAAGGAATTTGTTATTAGTTGAGAGTAATAATTTTTTTCTTGATGTTTGCAGTTTCTTATCTTTCATCATAAATTAATTGCATTTCCCAATCTGAGCCAATTCACCCTTGTACCTTCACAACTGCCCTTGCTTAAACTGAAGGCTCATTTCAGATTTACCGATTACCACCTTATTCCCAAACTCAAAATGAAATTCTATAGAGGATCTTGTACGATCATTTGTTAAAATTAAAAGTCTCATTAGACAACAGAACTAAAATAGCCTGTTCCTTTGTTGACTCCTCAACATATTATTCTCAAAATCTGCCCTGAATACACTCCATAACCTCATCCTTCAAAGTACATTTGGTTTGTCTGTTCAGAGCCATCCACAATCTCTGCATTACCCCCTTGTTACAATGCAGCTCGACCTTGTTGATTTATGTTCTGTTGGTAAGGCACTTAAGAAAGCACATGGGATTCATTGTCTTATTAGGAATGGGTTTGAAAGAAGATTTGTAAAGAGAGCGGAGGGGGATAGTGTGAGCCCAGAATTCAGCATAATACTCCAGGGGCGACTTAACCAGTGTTCTATTAAAGTTCATCATAATTTCCTTGCTTTTGTACTCTATGCTTCTATTAATAAAACCAAGAATCATATTTACTTTTAAATAGCTTCCTTAAATTGTACTGAAATCTTTAAAGGCTTTCGTATATACATTTTCCCAAACCCACCATCTCTCTGTTTCTGTGCCCCTTTAAAACTGGGCCATTTAGTTGAGATTGTCCCTCCTCACTCCCCCTACTAAAATACACCACAGTATAGTTTTGTATTGAATTTCATGTGTCCATTTCACCAGCCTGCCTACATCTTTGTGAGTCTGTTGCCTTCCTCCTCACTGTTTACAGCGAGGAGTTGATGATTCTGCAAAGCTGTAACTGTCAGGAACACTGAAGGGAAAACAAAATGCCCCAGAATTAAAAAGCAGCCCAGTCAGACTAATGGGTGGCTTTTCTTGATTTGGAGGTGGACTGAACATTCCAGAATTTTCTGAAACAATATCACGAAATGATGAAAGCACTCGGCAGTTCAGTCGACATGTGGTGGACAAGTAAAAAGTTCGTTTTAGATTGATGACCTTTTAATGGAACAGTTCTGATGAGAACTCAAACATTAACTCTCTTTCCACTCACACTGCCTGACCTGCTGAGTATTTCCAGCATTTTCTGTTTCTATTTCAGATTTCCAGCCTCTGTAGGCTATACCTTTAATTAATGGCTGTTACATAATTTACATATTCATTTATAATTTACAACAGCATTGATCCCACTCTGCAGCTTCTCTCCGATTCCTTCCCTATCTCACCCTGTTTCCAAGCTCATCCTTCCCTCTCCTATTCCCTTCAGTTCATCTCCTTTCAATTCCTCTCCAGTCAGCGAATCCCTCATTCCCATCTCTCCCGAAGCCCCTGAAGCACTCACCTGTTGAACCCTGACTCATAGACACATCACCACCCAACCATTCACCCATTGCGTTCTGACCCAGAAACTCGTCATTTCCTAAACCCTGCACCTCTCATGACTGGATCAGTCTCTGATCCCTCACTAATTGCTCCCTTTCATCCCTAGCTCACTCTCCCCTCTCTGATCCCAGTGATGGGTTCTGCTACAATTGGAATGGAGGTGAGGTGAAGTTGGGCCAGGGATGTGAGGATCCCAGTTCAAGGATTCTGATTTTAATGTTTGTGAAGCCACAGAGATCGGAAGACCCCAATCTATGCTACCCTACAAGGAAAGACAAAAACCTTGCAACTGGCCCAGGAGGCTGCTCCCAAGGAGAATGGGGCCAGGATCCAGCTCCGGGATTTAAGATCCAAGTTTGGTTGTGCAACAGAACTGACACATAAACCCTTACTCTACTCAGGATTGCAGGACATAATTTGCATATTTAAACAGGCCACATTTCCTTCTTGAAAATGTGTCAATAGAGTGGGATCATTTGGGAATATGGTGGGTTTGATTGAAGTTACTGACAGCCATTAATTTAGTTGTTCAGTTTCTGGCCTTGTGTGTCCTTTGATGAAAAATGTTTTTTAAAAGAAATCAACCCACTAGATTCCAGACTCCCTTGTATATTAAATGTTGGCATTTGTCTCAGTGAAGATTGGCACTGGAGTAATCGCTGTGATTAAGGTTCCTGCAGCTACACCCAAACAACCTGTCTCTCTCTCTCTCTCTCTCTCTAATGAAGCATTGAGTGTCAGCCACCCTTATGGGAATCTTGCTGTCACTGTACTCAGGTCCAGCAAATCTTTCTGGGGGTCCAAGTTAATTCCCATTCCTGATTAAGCCAAGTCCGAGAGACAGCACCACAGATGCTGCCCTGAAGTTCCCTGGTCTCTCACAGCTTGTTGGTACAGTTAGCCAGACATTTCAATGCATGGTTAAACTATGAGTCAGCCAAGAATGCAACATGAAGACACTTCAGTCCCCTTTATCCCCAGGAAAGTGAGCAGGAAGGTGCACCACTGTTAGTCAATGAGCAGCTGGAGCAGACAAGCTGAAAGCACAGGACACACAACAAGGCGACACAGTGACAGCATTAGTGACTGTGCTCGATGAGCAGAAGCTACCTTCTCATGCTCCTCTTTGCTCAAACTCAATGCAATCTGCAGCTGGATTTCTTCATCAGACTCTGTGCTTGGCTGCTACAAGGTGTAAAAGCTGGGGTTAGCAAGTACATCACGGACTCAACGCTCGAACACAGGCTAACATCACGGGAACATAAGCTAATGACAGAGGAACACAGGCTAATGTCTGAAGAACCCTTACATTGAGCCAATTTTGTTCTGACATCACATGACCACCTGCCACGAACTGTCCCACCCATACACGTTTGCCATTGGTTGCTTCACATGTCAATCCTTGTAAAGCTCCATCCCATAAAAGTGGAAAATGAAGGGATTGTTACCTGATTGGAGATTGTCTGTCAGGCAAATTGGTGTTGTTCACAGAAGTTCTCTATCTAATCACAGAATCGTGAGGGTGAATAACCAAGGTCTTTTTCCCAGGGTAGGGGAGTCCAAAAGTAAAGAGCATAAGTGAAGAGGGAAAGATTTAAAGGGGTCAGAGAAGGTGGAGGAGGCTGGTATAAATACAACATTTAAAAGGCATCTGGATGGGTACATGAATATGAAGGGTTTAGAGGGATATGGGCCAAATGCTGGCAAATGGGACTAGATGAATTTAGAATATCTGGTCAGCATGGATGAGTTGGACCAAAGGATCTGTTTCTGTGCTATACATCTATGACTCTAATAAACACCTGTTCAAAACATATTGTAAAATAGAATCAATTTATTTTAATGCCCTAATGGACTGCTCACAGGAGATTAGATCTGGATTAGATCTGTCCAGGAGTTTCGATCTGGTGAAATGCTATGTGTGTGAACTCTCAGTGTGACTATCAAACCGAGATGAATGATTTACTTCCTTTCCACACTGCCACTAGCTTTCCTCATGGGGGCGAGAAACTTCTGGAAACTTCAGTCAAAACCCATTCTTAATATGAGCCCCTGCAATGAGTGGTGCATGCCATCAGGACAGGGTTAGCATCAGTACCCATTGCTGTTTTAGCCAACATCCACACAGCAGCATATCCAACAGAACTCACTGAGCAGGGTTAGTGCGTGCAGCATTGGCTGACTTGCCTCTCCATCAACAGGGCACCCTGAGGCAGCCTGACAGGGTAATAAAGCTAGGAACCACAGGCTCCTTTCACACAGTTACAGACTAGCGTTTCATAACTATGCAGGGGTCAGTAGTTATCCACATGTGCCAGCATCACAGCAGTCTATTTCACATAGGCAAAGGGAAATGATGCAGCTAAGTCCACAAGAATGAAAGATTGTCATAGCTCCACTCACTGTCTGTCCTGGGGGTATTTGATGGGATACTATTAGAGGGCTTTGTTCTGTACATCTATTATGGGGGTGGAGGGTGAGGGTGGGGTTAAAGGTTATTTGATGCTGATCCAACCCGTACATTAAAACCTCAAATTCTTAATCAGATATTTAGTAGCCCTAGCTAGAGATGCAGTTAGCTCAGTTGGCTGGCTGGCTGATGAGTGAAGCCAATATGTAGGTTCAATTCCCACACAGGCCGAGGTTCCCATTAAGGAATCTCAGTCTCAGTCTCTCCCTTTACCTGAGGCATGGTGACCCTTAGGTTTAAGCCACCACCAGCTGTTCTCTCTCTCTGATGGGAGAGCAGCCCTATGATTTGGTAAAACTACTGTGACTTTCCTTTAATTCATCTACCAAATGTGACTTTGTCTAAATCCAGTCACAGCGCTCTAATGAAATAGCTCTTGTCTTCTCATTTGTGCCCTCTGAATCCCTAAAGGGGACAAGGGTTCAGACCCCATGTGTCCAAACAAGCAGACATCACATTAAAGGAATGAGGGACATGTTGGCATAACATTCCCAAGATTTTATTCTTGATTTCCAAGGAAATGCAGCATTATATTAACAAATACATTTTTAAAATAGAGTACAGTGTGGGAAAATGTGAAGTTGTTCATTTTGGAAGGGAGAACAAAAGAATAGTATATTATTTAAATGGAGAAAAACTGCAGAAAGCTGCAACACAAAGGGACTTGGGGGGACTTGTACACAAAACACAGAAAGCTCACAAACAGGGGCAGCAGGTAATCAGGAAGGCTAATGGAATGTTGGCCCTTATTTCAAAGGGTTAGAGAATAAGATGAGGGATTGTTTAACTACAACTACACAAGGTATACAAGAGACCTCATCTGGTGTACTGTGAGCATTTTTGGTTTCCTTATTTAAGAAAAGGTATCATTTAATTCGAGGCAGCTCATCCCTGAAATGGAGCGTTTGCCTTATAAGCAAAGGCTAAACAAGTTGGGACTGTACTCACTAGAGTTTACAAGAATGAGAGTTGATCTCATTGAAACATACAGACTTCTAAAGAAACTTGACAGGGTAAATGCAGAGAGGATGTTTCTCCTCGTGGGAGAGTCTAGGACCAGATGGCATTGCCTTAGAATTTAAGGCTGAGTTGAGCAGGAATGTCTTCTCTCAGAGGTTTGTGAATCTTTGGAACCCCTTGCCTCAGAGAGCCGTAGGGGCAGAGTCCTTGGTATATTTAAGGCTGAGCCAGGTTCCTGATCAGGAGGGGAATCAAGAGTTACAGGGAAAATTCTGCGGAGTGGATGCGAGGAGTGTTGGATCAGCCATGATCCTATCTAATAAAGGAGCAGACCCGAGCGGCCTTACCTTTAACAGAAGCTGCTGGAAAAGCTCAGCAGGTTTGGCAGCTCTGTGAAGAAAAAAATCAAGAGTTAACGTTTCGGGTCCGGTGACCAGTTCTGAGGGAGTTCCCAGATGCTGCCAAACCTGCTGAGCTTTTCCAGCAACTTCTGTTTTTGTTCCTGATTTATAGCATCCGCAGTTCCTTTGGTCTTACCATCATTTTTAACACTTCAAATAACAGTTAAAATTTCAATGCTACTGGCATGCAGTTATACCGTTTATTCACCAGGTGGCAGTGTGCAGCTGTTCTGACTGGGCAGGGCCAGCTCTCCCTAACTGACTTAGCAACAGTTCACTTTCTCATTCCCTCTCACCAATTAACTGCTCAGTGTCAAATTTCAGCCTTGTTAACGGACCTGTGAGTGTCACCCCTCTGTACTGACAGGTCAGAGACAGCTCTCTCTCATGCTAACTGACCAATGAGTGTCAGCTCTCTCCCTCACTGAATGACTTTTCAGTGACAGCACTCTCCCACATTATCTGACCAGGCAATGCCAGCTCTCTATAACTGACCAGGCAGTGCCAGCTTTCTGTATTTGACTGGGCAATGCCAGCTCTCTGTATCTGACCAGGCAGTGTCAGGTCTCTATAACTGACCAGGCAATGCAGGTTCTCTCTGACTGGGCAGTGCTGGCTCTCTGTAACTGACCGTGCAATGCTAGCTCTGTATCTAATAGGGCAATGCTAGCTTTCTGTATCTGACCAGACAGTGCCAGCTGTATCTCTAGCTGACTAATGATGGCCACCATCAATTCTATTGGAGGAGGGAGGCTTGCACAATGATATAGTCCATTATATACAAGGCTGAAGATGCACAGAAACAAAGATAAATTTTCATTGTGAGGCTGAGCCAGCATGCTCCTGGCTAAAGCACAGAACTGCTCAGAGTCAGTCTGAAGCATCCAATACTTACTGCTGTTAAAGGAAGCTCTGAAATAGTCCCCAGGAATGCAGTGTCATTGACCTTACTCCCTGGTGGCAACTGGTTTCAGTTTGCATTTCATAATCAACAAAGCCTGACTGTTTCTTATTTGTAAATGATTGATTTCCTTTTCTTTCGCATCTGTCACAACCGTAGGATAAATCAAACAGCTTTGCAACCAATGCAGCAATTGTGAACTAAGTCACTGTTGTAGTTTAGAAATCATGGCAGTCACTTTGTACATTGCAAGGTCCCACAAACAATGTAACAATGACCAAATGATCTGTTTTACTGACGTTTGGTGAAGGACACCAGGAAGAATCCCTCATCTTCAAATTGTACCATGGGATCTCTCACAGCCACCTGAGAAGATGGAAAATGCCTAGGCTTAAGATCTCATGCAAAAGACTACACCAGACATATCCTCCAACAGTGCAGCGCTCCCTCAGCACTGGCCCTCCAACATACAGCACTCCTTCAGCACTGGCCCTCCAACATACAGCACTCCTTCAGCACTGACCCTCCAATAATGCAGCAATCCCTCAGTGCTGACCCTCCAACAATGCAGCACTCCCTCAGTATTGACTCTCCAACATACAGGGCTCCTTCAGTGCTGATCGTCCAACATGCAGCACTCCCTCAGTACTGACCTTCCAACAATGCAGCACTCCCTCAGTACTGACCCTCTGACAATGCAGCGCTCCCTCAGCGCTGACCCTTTGAAAGTGCAGCACCCCTCAGTACTGACCCTCCGACAGCACAGTACCCCCTCAATACTGACCCTCCAACAGTGCAGTGCTCCCTCAGTACTGACGCTCTGATAGTGTAAGTGCTCCATCAGTACTGACCCTCCAACAGTGTTATGCTTCCTCAGTACTTACCCTCTGACAGCACGGCACTCCCTCAGTGCTGACCCTCCACCAGTGCAGCGCTTCCTCAGTGCTGATCATCTGACAGTGTAGCACGCCCTCAGTACTAACCCTCCCACAGTGCAGCGCTTCCTCACTACTGACCCTCCAAATGTGCAGCACTCCCTCAACCCTGACCTTCCAACAGCGTGGCACTCTCAGTACTGACCCTGCAACAGTACGGCATTCCCTCAGTACGGACCCTTCAACACTGCAGCGCCCCCTCAGTACTGACCATCCGACAGTGCAGCACACCCTCAGTCCTGACCCACCGACAGTGCAGCGCTCCCTCAATACTGACCTTCCGACAGTGCGGCACTCCCTCAATATTGACCCTTCGACAGTGTGGCACTCCATCAGTACTGACCCTCCAGCAGTGAAGCGGTCCCTCAGTACTGATCCTCTGACAAAGCAGTACTTCCTCAGTGCTGATCCTCCGACAGTGTAGCGCTCCCTCAGTAGTAACCCTCCCACAGTACAGCGTGACCTCAGCCCTGACCTTCCAAATGTGCAGCACTCCCTGAGCCCTGACCTTCCAACAGTGTGGCACTCTCTCAGTACTGACCCTGCGACAGTACGGCTCTCCCTCAGTGCTGACATTTTCTTAGTTATTATGATAAGGGATGCGATTAGAAAGGGGGGATTGCAGATCAGAAAAACAATATGTGTTATCTATTGGGTGAAACTACGAAATGGCAAAGGGCAGCAGACCTTAGTTGGAGTTATTTGAAGGCCACCAAACAGTAGTGGTAGTTTAGGGCATGGTATAAATCAGATAATGAGAGAAGCTTGTTGCTTGGGTGACTTCAATCTGCGTACAGTCTAGGGTAAATTAGTTCAGCAGTAAAACTGTAGAGGGCAAGTTTCTGGAGTGTGTTAGGGACAGCTTTCTAGACCAGCATGTTGGAGGTCAGGATATTTTGGATCCAGTATTTTGTCATGAAAAAGGACTAATTAATAATCTGGAAAAAAAGCCCTTTAATGATGAGTGACCACGTAATGATAGAATCTTACATTGTGTGTAAAAGTGGGGTGATTCAATTTGATACAAGTATGTTAAATTTGAACAAGAGAAATTAGGAAAGCATGAGTGACAAGTTAGCTGCGTTGGATTCGGAAAATACTTTAAAAGGTGTGACTGCACATGGGAATTGGACTGGCTTTGAAATGCAATGACACGGCTCACAGCAACTATACATCTTTTCAAGATGCACAATCTCAAAAAATATCAGTCAACTGTGGCTAACAAAGGAAGTAAAGGATTGTACAAGTTTAAAAGAAGAGACTTATAAATTGGCCAGAAATTGTAATAAATCTGAGGATTGGAAAGTTTTTAGAATATGGCAAAGGAGGACCAAGAAATTAAAAAGGAGAGGATGTATAATATACAAATGCAAACTAGCAAAAAACATTAAAATAGATTGTAAAAGCTCCTACAGGTTCATAAAAGGAAACATTTGGCTAAGACGGATGCGGGTTTACCAAAGGCAAAGTCAGGATGATTTATAACGGGGAATAGAGAAATGGCAAATGATTATTTTGCATCTGAGGAATATACAAAAAATCTCCCAGAATTAGACAGTAGTGAAGTCTTGCTTTAATTGTACAGCAGCTTGGTTAGACTACACCTGGAGTATTGTGTGTAGTTCTGGTCTCCTTATCTCAGGAAAGATATTATTGTCATAGAGACTGCGTAATGAAGGTTCACCAGACTTGTTCCCAGGATGGTGGGACAGTCCTGTGATAAGAGATTAGGCAAACTGGACCCTGTATTCTATAAAGTTTCAAAGAATGAGAGGTGATCTCATTGAAAGCTATAAAATGTTTAGATAGATTGACAGGTTGGCTTAGGTAAAATGGCCCCCCTGGTTGGGGAATTTAGAACGGGGTGGGGGGTCACAATTTAACAATAATGAGGATGCCACTTGGGACAGAAATGAGCAGAATTTGTTTTACTCCGAGGCTGGTGAATTTTTGGAATTCTCTATCCCAGAGGACTATGGAGGCTCAGTCATTGAGAATAATGTAGAGGTTGATAAATAATTGATTTCTGCTGGAGCACAGGGTTATGGGGATAGTGTGAGTAAAAGGATTGAAGTGTTCAATCAGTCATGATCATATTAATTAGCAGAGCAGGCTCGATGGGCTGGATGGCCTACCCCTATTCTCATGCCCCTCATGCTGACACAATGCAGCGCTGTCTCAGTACTGACCCTCTGACAGTGCAGCAGTCCCTCAGTACTGACCGTTCACAGTGTAGTATCCCCTCATCATTGACCATTGCCTCCGATCCTCTGACTGTGTGAACAAGCAGACAGTGAACGGAGAGCTGCTCCGATGATTGGGGCAGGTTGGGAACAGGCGAAGTTGAAACCATTGGCGGATGGAGGAATCTGCTGCCCGGTTGGTTGCTTTTACCTGAGTTGCCTTCTCAGCTTCCTCCCTGCTCATTGCCAGCGCCAGCTGTAACTGCAGTTCCTCTTCACCACTGGTGTGGGGTCTGGCCTGCTCCAGATCCGGGTTAAACCTCGGAGAAGAGGGAGAAGCTGCAAAACAAACGGAGACCAGAGTAACATCAACATTCGGACATCGGAGGCTGCATTGGGAAAAGCCTGTAATGTCCCAGCACTCTGTCCCTACCCTGGGCTAGCAGGTGTTGTTTGTGGCTGGGGAGCTGGTTGTAGCTCATCTGTCAGGTTACTCCTGTAACGCTGATAATCTGATCGGTAGCGAGGAGACTGGGCTTATCTCCAGGTCATTTAAAACGAAGCAAATGAGGACAACGGCTCGTGTTACTGAACAAACACTGAATCGGTTCTGCAGCGATCACTTAGTGGCTCGGACCATTTCGGATGGTGTTCAGGTTAGGATTCTTCAGCAGGAGCAGAGTGGGATGGACTGAGTCCAATCACTGGCCAGTCAGCTCAGGGCTTCCACTCACAACACCACAGAAATGTAGATAGAATAGAATAGAATCCCTACAGTGTGGAAACAAGCCCTTCGGCCCAACAAGTCCACACCGAACCTCAGAGCATCCCACCCAGACTCATCCCCCTATAACCCACTTAATCTACACATCCCTGGACACTACAAGCAATTTAGCATGGCCAATCCACCTAACCTGCACATCTTTGGACTGTGGGAGGAAACCGGAGTACCCGGAGGAAACCCATGCAGACACGGGGAGAATGTGCAAACTCCACACAGACAGTTACCCAAGGGCGGAATCAAACCCGGGTACCTGGCGCTGTGAGGCAGCAGTGCTAACCACTGTGCCACCATGCCGCCCTTATGCAGAAGAAAACCTGAAAGCAGGGCAAGGTGGGTCACTGGAGTGTCTCCATGGGAGTTTGGCAGTGGGGGTTGGGGTGGGAGTGGAGGGTGAGGCGGGGGTAGTTGTGACAGAAGGAGTTTCAGGTTGGGCGAGATTGGGATAGAAAGTCTGCGCTATGTTCAGGGCAGAGAACTGCGTGAGTGGGTACAGGTGGGAGAGTGGGGTTCATAAGGAGTGACGGGGGGGGTTCAAGGAGAGACTGTGGGTTTTGGGGTAAATGTGGGATTCAGTCCAGAGACTAGAATTTGGGGGTGAGTAGGGTTTGGTGGGGGAGTTGGTTTTGGGGGGAGAGTGGGGTTCTGGGGAGAGTGGAGGTCAGGGGGAGAGGAGGGTTTGGGTGGGGAGAGTGGGGTTTGGTGGGGAGAGTGGGGTTTGCTGGGGAGAGTGGGGTTTTGGAGGGGAGAGTGGGGTTTGGGTGGGGAGAGTGGGGTTTGGTGGGGAGAG